>QFBH01000097.1:2680-14820 GCA_004335885.1 Dunaliella sp. M2 | reverse complement strand
TCAACTCGGTGCTGCAGAAGAGCAGCACGCCCAGCCATGCAGGTGGCGGACTGGGAGCTGCGCGGATGGGCTACCATGGCATGCTGGTGCTCAGCAAGGTGTGTGCGCGCGGCTTGTCTTGCTGCTGCACTTGCCTGTGTGTTTGCATGCTGCTGTGCACGCGCATGAGCAAGGTTTGCTGTCTGCGCTCACTGCCCACACACGCGCACGCACTGCCTGCAGCCCAAGCCCCGAGCCGGCTCCAAGCTGTCTGTGCCGCTGCCCGTGAACCTGCCTTCCATCAAGAAGGTGAGTGGGCTGCTGCTGTGTGTGCCAAGAGTGCTTGTGTCTGTGTATATGCATGTGCATGTGGGCAACGGGCGCGCAAGGTGCCACCGCAGGCACTCTGTCTCGCGCAGACAGACATGCGCTCACCCCAGCCACACCCCTCCTCACGCTGTGTGTGCGTGTGTGTGTGTCCCTCAGGAGCATGCTGGCAATGATCCCAGCACGCAGCTGGTGCCCTCAGCCGCAGCAGGCGGGTCAGGCAGCTGGCAGACGCACCACAAGCCTGCAGGCGAGGGCGAGCCCTCAGGCGCAGCAGCAGCAGCAGCAGCAGGCCCGCACCACCACCACGCCCACGCCCCGCACCAGCACGCCCACCACTCCGCGCTGGCCTCCGCCACGGACGCAGCCGCGCCCTCGCTGGGCTCCACGTCCTCCTGGGGCTCGCAGCACGCGCGGGCGGCCCACCCCTCCCCGCTGGCCACCGCAGGCAGCGCATGGGCAGCGCCCCACCCGCCAGCTCCGCCAGCCATGGCGGCCCCAGCAGCAGCGCAGCAGCCGTTCCGGGCAGCCACGGGCGCGTTCGCGGACCGCTTCCGCGGGCCGGGCCCCGTGTTGGGCGTGCTGAACCCGGACGAGTACCCGTCGCTGTCCGCCACCGCGCGTGCGGACGCAGCCAGCAGCAAGGCAGCAGCCAAGCACCACGCCGGGGCAGCGCACCACAGGCCGCATGAGACGCAGGTCCGTGTGCAGCGCAGCAGCAGCGGGAACAGCTGCCTGCTTCCCCTCTCAGCTGTCTTTCCTGCTCTGCTTTCTCCCCCCCCAGCCTTTCCCACACATGCTGCACCGCCTGCCTGCAAACAAACAAGCCAGCACCACCACGCTGCCAACCACACGCAGGATGTGCGCGGCTGGGCAGACGACGAGAGGGCGCCCCCCAGCTTTGCTCGCTCCTCAGATTGGTGAGTGTGGCTGACCTCTGGGGTGTTCACAACAGCAGCATGTGATGATGTGCCTTGCATCTTGATGTGGTGTGCAGCTTGCGCGCTGCTATGATGCACCAGCAAGGACAGCCAGAAGCGACTCTTTCGTTTGCCACACAGTCCGCCCTGGCACTCGTGAAGCATGCGCGCACGCACATGCACGCAACCAAGCTTACGCTTGTCCCCCCACCCCCCACTGCATTCCACAGGCCGCGTGTGGACGAGCTGCCGCGCTACGCTGGCGGCCGTGGCTTCAACGACCTTGATGGCCCCCCCATGCGGCCGAGCAGCTTCCTTGATGACGAGAGCCCCTTCATGTTCCCGCGCGGTGCCCCCCCGCCCCCCCCTCCCAGGCGCCCAGGGGCCTTCCCCGGCCCAGCAGCTGCCTATGACGGCCTGGGCTTTGAGCCTTATGAGCAGCTGTTCCCACCACCACCGCCGCCACGCCAGCCAGCAGCAGCGCAGAGGGGTGGCAGGCCAGCAGCACAGAGGCAGCAGCAGGAGGAGGAGGACGACCCTGAGCGCCGCGCCTTCAAGGAGGAGCTGGAGAAGCTGGCTGCGGACCTGGAGAAGGTGGGTTGGTGGGGCTTGTTTTGGTCCTGGGCAAAGTCCTGGGCAACTTAGCACAGCTGCAGTAGTCGCGACAGATAGAGGCTGCTCTCCTGTAGACTGATTGAGCATATGCAGAAGGAGTTATGCAGTTCTCTAGGACCAAGCTCCTTACGCTCTGCCACGAATCTCAGCCACAAGTTGTGGCAGTGAAGCAATTGGGTAGGAGCGGCCTGCGCAAGCTTGAGCACGGCTGTGCATGAATGGCGTGCACATGCTTCCTGTTTGTACCGTGGTTGGTGCCTGCAGAAGAAGGCGGAGGAACGTGCAGAGTCTGTGGCAGAGAAGCGAGGAGGCGCACCTGCAGAGGAGGCGGGCGGCAAAGCAGACGCTGCAGACGGGAAGGCAGATGGGGTGAGTTTCATGTTCTGCGTTCCTGCTTGGATTGTGTCACTGAAGGTGGCTGGAGTGTGCTCGGTGAGGAGGTTGGGGGTAAGGGCGTGGGGAGCAAGCTAAGATGAGCAGCATCACACAATGAGAAGGGTCTGTACCCTCCTGTCATGTGCGTATGTCCCACTCAACAAAACCTCTCACGCGCAAACACCTCCTGTTTTGCGCGCTCACACACAGCCTGCTCATGAGCCGCGCCGACCTGCAACCGCGCCGCGCACGCTGCATGAAAAGGAGGAGGACGATAAGCGGCGCGAGCGCGCGGCTGAGAAGCTGCGCTCACTGGAGCAGCAGATGGAGGCGCGGCGTGCAGCGGAGGCGCAGCAGGCGGCAGCCAGCCGCCCCAAGAGCGCGTGGAAGGAGATTCGGGAGGAGGTGTGTGTGTGTGTGAAGGAGTGGGGGTCTGGTGCAGAGCATGGGAGCCCCCGTTAGTGTTAGGCAGCAGTGCCTCACTGCTTGAGCAGCGTGGAGCAGTGACTGAGTGAGAAGCAGTGACTGAGCAGCATTGAGCAGCAATGAGAGGCTGTGGGGTGTTGGACTGCCGTGGGTGCCTAGTCGCAAGCTGGTTCAGAGCAAGCTGTGGCACCTCTCATTGCCGCGAACATGGAAGACAGTTGCCACAGCATGCTCTGTCCTAGATTACCTGCAAGAGCCTGAAGCTGCCCTCCAACATCCAAAGACATGTCTGCTTACACACACACACACACATGCATGCACGCATGCTCACGACGCACACAGGACCTGAACTGGGAGGAGCGGGAGGTGCTGCTGCCCGGCCACCCCCCACCCACACACCCACAGCCGCCCATCACTCTCATGCAGCGCTCCCGCGCGCCCACACACGTGCACCACCACCCCTTCCCCTCCGAGCAGCAGCAGCATGCATACCCCACAGCAACCGAGCCCACAACCGTGCTTATGGGCCCAGCAGCAGGCGGCCACGCGCGCGTGCACCACCCCCCGCACACGCACACCCACCCATCAGGCGCAGCAGCAGCAGCACACGCAGGGGGCGCAAGCCTCGCAGGCTACCCACCCCCACGTGCTCCTGTGCAGCCTCCGCGTGCACCCACCACTGCACCCAAAGACATCAGTGGGGGTGCAGTGGGCGTGGTTGTGGGTGTGGGTGCGAGTGCATGGCAGCACAGGCAGCAGCAGGTGCCACCGCCACCACAGGGCAAGCCGCCCCACGGCACCATGTTTGGGTCGTTTGATGAGGAAACGCTGGAGA
This sequence comes from Dunaliella sp. M2, assembly GCA_004335885.1. Taxonomy (NCBI): domain Eukaryota; kingdom Viridiplantae; phylum Chlorophyta; class Chlorophyceae; order Chlamydomonadales; family Dunaliellaceae; genus Dunaliella; species Dunaliella sp. M2. The sequence continues at coordinate 11,343 of QFBH01000097.1, read as the reverse complement.
AGCTGACGCGGCCAGCGATGGAGGATGGGGGCGCTGTTGGTGGTCACCACATGTGGCGGCCAGGTGGGTTAGCTGCACTGCACTGATGTGTGCGGTGTATCAGGTTCTTGAGATCAGACCTGTTTGTAAATTGCTGGGTTGGTTACCCAGCTTTGCGTAGGTCCTTAAGATGTGCAGGGAGGGCTGGGGGTGGCGCATGTAGTGTGGGCTGGGCTTCACCGGGAATGCGCTGCAGCCCAGCCCACACCACTTTTCCCCTGGTTCCATGTTTTTGCATGGCTGTGGTCAGACGCAGCAGTGTAACGTGGTAGCAAGATGATGCGCGAACGCGCACTTGATTGCAAGGGGAAAGCGTGCAGAGAGTGAGTCTGCTGTGCCTCTCAGGACACCTAGGGTGAGCCGCAGAGTGCTCCTTGGGACTCTCCCGCTCACCCTAGGTGAGGTGTCCTGAGAGGCACAGCATGTCAGCAGACTCGCTCTCTGCACGCTTTCCCCTTGCAGTCAAGTGCGCGTTCGCGCATCATCTTGCTGCTACGTTACACTGCTGCCTCGCTGCGCGTGCTGCATGTCATTCCTGTCGCACTGTAAGTCTGGACAGTGCAGTAATGACTACCATGCTGAGCGCCCACAGCCCTCTTGCACTGTCCTGTCTCCTCACGCAATCCTCCCTCCTAAAAAGTTTTTCCTTCTGCTTTCTTCTTGCTTGCAGCGGAGGGTGTCACGCCCACCCTGCTCACGCACCCGCCCAACCGCCAGCAGCAGCAGCTGCAGCAGCAGCAGGATGGGGTTGGTGGTGCAGCAGCAGAGCAGCAAGTGTGCCAGAGGCCACAGCCACAGCCCAGAGGGTGAGCATGCGGTTGTGGGATTGCGCGGATTTGAGGCGGTTCTTCCTTTGTATTGAAGGCAGGAAACACACGCTGCATGTGAATATGCATGCACGCATGCACGCACGCATACACACACACACACACACACACACACACACACACACACACACACATGTGCGCTTTTGCATCCTGCTAACAACACAGGCGCCAGCAGCGCGAGCCACGCAGCAGGCAGGGCCCTCCCCCTGCTGTAGCAGCAGCCCCCACACCCTCCACGCCCGAGGAAGCAGCAGCAGCAGCCGCAGCCGCAGCAGCAGCCACTGCAGGCCCCGCACGCAGTGCATGCGCGCAGGGCGCGCAGGAACGCAACAAGGCAGCTGGTGCGCAGCAGCAGCAGCAAGGAGGGGCACCCAAAGAGATGGTGAAGCTGGGCCGGCCTGGGCGTGGGGGCGCGGCTGCTGCAGCCAGCGACGCGCACGCAGAGCAGCAGCAGCAGCGCGGAGATGCAGCAGCAGGCGCTGCACAGCCGGAGCAGCAGCAGCAGCAGCAGCAGCAGGCGCCGCGCGGCGCGCGCAGCGCGCGCGCGGCTGCGGCTGCTGCAGCAGCAGAGAACGGCGGCGCAGCAGCAGCAGCACCAGCAGAGGGTGGTGCTGGTGCTGTTGGTGGTGGGCGTGGCGCGCGCAGCGCGCGCGGGCGCCGCGAAAGCCAGCGCGGCCGCGGCGCCTCTGCAGCACCATCTGCTGGCGCGCACACTGCCGCGCCTCATGTCAGTGCTGGCGACATGGCGGTGTCTGCGAACGTGGCAGCATCTGCTGCGGCAGAGGCACTGGGTGCAGAAGGTACAGAGGGCGTGGGTGCTGCAGGCGTGCAGCAGCAGCGTGAGAAAGATGCAGGAGCAGCTGGAGGTCCGCATGCAGAGAAGCAGCCTGGGCAGGGCAAGCAGCGGCGCGGGCGCGGTGGTGGGTCTGCTGCCAAAGACACGGAGGGTTCCTGGAGGAGCAGCGCACAGCAACAGCAACAACAGCAGGGTGTGCAACAGCAGCAGCCCCAGCAACAGGGCGGCAAGGGCGCGCGCGCCGCACGCGCCCCTGTGCATGCCCCCATCCATGCACCCTACGCTGTGCACCCCAGCAAAGCCGCAGCTGCAAACGCGCCCGGCAGCGGTACCAACGCTGCTGCTGCTCCTGGGGCACCCCCACCACCACCGCCCCACACTAACACAGCAGCAGATGCGCGCGCAGGCGCCACTGCCACTGCAAACGGAGGGCCCGCGGGCGCGCAGCACGCGCAGCATGCACAGCAGGCGCAGCAGGCACAGCAGGCGGCGCAGCAGGCGCAGCAGGCAGCGCAGCAGCGCGTGTCCAGCCTGGACCCTGTGTTGGAGCCGGCAGTGGGAGCGGATGCGCCCACTGCAGTGGCCAAGCCGGGCTTTGACCGCTCTGTGGGGCCGTCGTCCAAGGTGTGTGTGTGTGTGTGTGTGTGTGTGTGTGCGCGCGCGCGCGCGCGACATTTGTGATAGTTGCAGGGGGGTCCTAGTGCGTGGCTTAGAGCCAAAAAGCTCTGGCAGTCACAGCTGCTGTGCATGGAGGGAGAGGGGGAGTGAGTGAGGGGGACAGTTGTGATGCAGTTTTTGCGCCCTTGAGCACATGCCTCGCCTACTCTCTCACCTCAAGGGCTGGGCTAGGCAGGCTGTGGTCGAAGGTGCTGAGGCTGCTCAGTTTGTCCTCGCACTCCCAGCCTACACAGGGATGTCAAGCTACACACACACACACACACGCTGAGCTGCTTGACACACTGCAAGCGCAGCTTGCGATCATGCTCCCTAACCCACTTAACCCCCAACCCACACCCACACCCACACCCACACGCCCACAGGCACCCGGTGCCCCTGGCACACCCCCGCCCTCCCGCCAGCAGGACCAGCAGCAGCGCAGCAGCGCCAAGCAGCCTGCACCCCAGCACGCGCCACAGCCACACACGCAGCCCTCCGCAGCCGCAGCTGCGCAGCAGCAGCGCGTGTTTGCTGCCATGCCCCAACTCCCCGCTGACCTCAACCTCGACATGGGACCCCTACCCGGCCCTACAACACACACCACGCACCCCGCACATGCGCCCCGCTCGCACGCGCACGCGGGTGCGGGCAGGGGCACTGCGCACATGCCACCCATGTCTGCGGGAATGGCGGCAGGCCTCAGCACGAGCGCAGCCGCTTCCGGCCCCCCCCCTCTCCTCGCCACAGGCGCTGCAAGCACCCCCACAGCAGCAGACAGCGCAACCAGTGGTTGGGACGCGCCACACACTGCACCAACCGCAACAACTAACCCCGCAGCCGCGTCTGCGCTCTCCAGCGCGCAGGCGCAGCAGCAGCAGCTGGCAGCCGCTGCTGCGCAGCACTTCCCCTCCACTTCCCTACCCCTCGCAGCCTCAGCAGCCCCCCCCACCTCCGCACCCCCCCTCTTCTCCTCCCCCCCCTTCGCGCAGTTCAGCTCGGGACCCTTTGCGACCCCTGCCTTTGGCAGCCTGCCACCCCTGTTGGGTGGTGCGAGCGGCCTGCTTGCCTCTCCCACTGCCACACCACTGGGCACACCCCACCCTGCACAGCAGCAGCAGCAGCCCTTCCTGCCCACCAACAAGCAGCCCGACTGGTCCACCACAGGTGAGCTATATGATTTATTCGTTTATATTTATGCTGCGTTTGCTTGAAAACTTAGCAAGTTCAGCAGCCCGACTGGTCCACCACGGGTAGGGAGGGGTCACCTCTTCTTTTGCAGGATGCCAGGTGGATGCTGGTTCCAGGCGCGCATAGCTAAGCAAGCGACAAAGAAGCAAGCGTGCATGGATTGAGAGGTGCTGCTCACAAAGTTCCAATGACAGAACGATGTCAGCAGAGCCATCTAGTGTATTTTATTAGCAGATTTAGCATCACACAGGCAGCCCCGCCCTGGGCACAGCCGCCTTCAGCAGCGGCATGGCCAGAAACACGATGTACACGATGAATGCTAACGCGTTGTCTCACTTTTCATTGTAAACTCCATGCACCACAGGCAGCCACGCCCTGGGCACGGCCGCCACCTCCAGCGGCATGGCCGGCCTGGGCATCGGTGCAACCGCATCCCCCCCCGCAACCACCAACGCTGCCAGTGCTCCTGGGGGCCCACTGTCTGGCCGCCTGAATGCAGCGGGAGACCCTGCCACGCACGCGCCGCCCTTTGTGCCGCCCGCCATGCCTGGTGCGCGCGCGCGTGTGTGTGTGTGTGTGTGTGTGTGTGTGTGTGCGCGCGTGTGTGTACGCATGTGTGTGTATGTGTGGCTGCGTGCATGTGATGGGCCGCCTGAATACAGCGGGCGACCCGGCCACGCACGCGCCGCCCTTCGTGCCGCCCGCCATGCCTGGTGGGTGTGCGTGTGTGCGTGTTTGTGCGTGTGTGCGTGTGCGTGCGTGTCTGCACGCAGCCAGAGCAGTGTGCAAGCAGTTGCACACACTGGGTGTGTGTTGCGTTGGTTGGTGTGGGGCGAAATGTGGACAGTGACCAAGATGTGGGTTCTCGTTGACAGCATGCTGCAAGTGCATGTTGCTCAGGCTGTGCTCTGCGAACCTGCTAAAGCTTTCCTTGTCCTTACGTGCGAGAAGCTTGGGCAGGCCCACAGAGCATCGCCACAGCAATCTGCACTTTCTTCTTGGCTGTTGGTCCCAAGGCAGGAATCCTTTGGTGCATTTGCTACCCCAAGTACTGCAGCAGCGCTTATGCACATGCACTTGCACACGCATGCGTACACATAAGTCCACCCTCACACACACACACACACACACAGGCGCAGGCGGCCTGGGCCTGCACATGGCTGTGTGAAACTGAGGACACACACACACACACACGCACGCACGCAGGCGCAGGTGGCCTGGGCCTGCACATGGGCGCCTTCCCCACCCCCGCAGCGGCCCCAGGGGGGCCCCTGCCCTCCATCCCAGACTTTGCAGCACAGCTGCAGCAGCAGCAGGCAGCTGCAGCTGCTGCTGTGGGTAAGGGTGCTGGCGCTCCTACGCACAGGGGCAGCGGTCCAGGTGCAGCAGCCACAGCAGAGCCGTGGCTGCCCCAAGGCGTGGCTCCCACATACGCCCAGCAGCAGCAGCAGCGTAACGCAGCGTCCAACGACCCCACCAACAACCTGCCAGACGTGCTGTTTGAAGACAGCCGACCCCCGCAACCGCCCCCACAGCAGCAGCAGCCCCCCCACCCGCCCGTGCACCACGCGCACAAGCACGCCCACACCCATCACATGCACCATGGCCACAACCCCCACCACCCCCTCCCCCTCCCCCCCCACCCCCACGCAGCCGCATTCCACCCCTTCCCTTCCCCCCCCCACCACCCCCTACACGCATCCCCACACCATGCTGGCAGTGCCCGCCACATGCACCACAGAGGCGCTGGTGCGCATGCACACGCGCACGCACCCCACACACACCCAGCAGCCGCCAACCTCATGGCCAACGGCCCCCCCCACCTGCACCCTGCAGCAATGGCAGCTGCTGCTGGCCCCCACCCCATGCTCGCTCCCAACCACGCAGCCATGGCCGCAGCAGCAGCAGCAGCCGCAGCCGCCACCGGCACCATGCACGTGCACGGGCCACCCCCACACGCGAGTGTGGTGCCGCCACACACAGGCGGCCATGCTTCGCACGGTCACAGGGGCGGGCGTGGCGGACGCGGACGTGGTGCCGCACACGCGCACGCGCTCCAACAGCAGCAGCAGCAGCAGCAGGCTCAGCAGCATGGCGCGGGTGCTACAGGCGCTGGCACTGGCCCCGCACACAGTGGTGGCAGTAGTAACACAGGTCCGAGGGGGTTCCAGGGCGCGAATGGCCGTGGCCGTGGGCGCGCGCACGCGGCCGCGCAAGCAGCAGCAGCAGCAGCAGCGGCACAAGCCAATGGTGCAGCCGCTGGGCCTACTCACACCATAGTAGGAGGAGGCAGTGGTGCGCCTGCACGCATGGGGGGTGCGAGGGACGCAGGCAGCGCGCATGCGCCTGCAGCAGCAGCAGTGGGCGGTGGTGGTGGTGGTAACACCAGCGCCAACGGCCCTGCTGCTGCTTCTCCTGGGCAGCAGCAGCATGCAGGTGCAGGTGCAGGTGCAGCAGGAGGGCAGGGCGCGGGCCCTGCGGGAGTTGGTGAGCAGTCAGGAGGGCGGGGAGGTCACGGTGGCAGAGGTGGGTTGTGTGGATGTAGTTAAAATTAAGATAAGTTGTTATTTCTATTTCTATTGTGATTTCAGTCACTGCTGCGTGCATTCTCAGTTTCCCACTCTTCACTCACTGCACCTCACTCATGCGCACCACACATGCATGCCGTACACGACCTCTTACTTCATCCTTCACTCATGCATGCACACTCAACACACACGCGCACAGGTGGCCGAGGCAGGGGGCGTGGAGGGCGAGGTGGCGGTCACAAAGCCAACGGCCCCACACCAGCAGCAGCAGCAGCAGGCGGAGGCACAGCGCCCGCACCCAATCCTGGTGGCCCCAACCCTACCAACAGCAGCAGCGGCAGCGCTGGCGCGCACACGCAGGGCGGTGGTGGCGCGCACACACAGGCAGCGCCTGCTAAGCCTGTGCCCCCTGCACCAGGGGCACCTGCTGCACAGAAGGCCCCTCCTGTGCCCAGCAGCGGCCAGCAGTGAGAGCAGCAGTGGTGCTTTCGCGTGCGAGCTGTTGTGTGTGCTCTGATGGGCCCCTCTTGAGGGGCGTCTGCTGCACAGAAGGCCCTTCCTGTGCCCAGCAGCGGCCAGCAGTGAATGAGCAGCAGTGCTTTCGCGCGTGAGCTGTTGCGTGTGCGCTGAGCGGCCGCTTTCTTCAGAGATAACTCAGTTAGTGTTGTGGTGACCGCAGTGAGGAGTGGGTACCCTGGTGGCGGACGTGAGTGAGGTGTGGGCAGCTCTTTTGCTCAGGCGCAGGTGGTGCGTGCTGCGCCATTTAGATGTGGCACTGGGCATGGGCCAGACAGACATGCCTGCCTAGTTACATTGCCAGAATATGAAGTGCTCGGTGGTTGCTGTGACGAAGCGCAGTGCAAAACTAGACATGCTGCGCGTGCTTCAGTCTTTGTGTGCAGACTAATCTTCTGTGTGGCTACAGACAGCTTCTGTCAGCAGTGCCTTCTGCTGTTCGGGCTGGGGCACAGTCAGCGGTGTGTTCACACTGAGCGGTGTGTTATGTGGCTGGCCCTGCGCTGTGTGTGTTGAGGCCAGCAAGCGCAGGGAGCCATCACTTATTAGAACCATCAGAAGGGGGACTCGATTCAGAGGTGTCCCTTCCAGCAGTCCTTCTCAGCTGTGGGTGCGTGTGCGTGAGTGGACACTTGGCTTGGCTGTTCTGGGTCAGGTGCACAAAAGGAATGCGAGTTGGCATTTTGAAGGCTTTGGTTTTGAGGCCTGTGCCACCCCTGCACCGCTCTCACCAACGTCCCCGTGCCACCATTAGGCTGTGGCTGTGTTACAGAGGGCAAGAGAGCAAGCGCGTGGCTAGCATGCCGCGCGAGTGCATGTGCACGCATTGCTGTTCAGTGAGTGACAAACAGCGCTGCTTATGTGCTTGTTTGTCTCAGCCTGGGACTCATCATCAGGGAGGAAGTGTCACGCATGTGTGACTCTTGGTGCTCAGTAATCCATCCTCCAAACACGGTGGTTAGTCTAGAGTGAGAATGGGCAGACAGCTGGCCTAGCTGGCCTTTCTTATCTCTGGGCATTTTGTACTCGTGGCTTGGTCTTCATTTCGTCGTAGCCCCTGGATACCGCGTGCTGGTGTTTTCAAACTTCAATGTTTAAAGAACGCCTTTATCTCCTCTCAAAAAGCAGACCTGCTTTGTGTTTACGCCCATGTGAGGTAACCGTTTAAACAGTAAGAGCAGTTTGACCGTGAACGCTCGGTGCACGCTCGGCAACCCTGTATACCCGTTTACATTACGCCATTCAGTCAGAACAGACAAATGGGAAGATTCACAGCAGTCCATGAGTTCAGAACAAAGTAACACAATCTGTTGTTGCACTGGTTCATGAACTGGTAAAAAGAGTAATCAGGCACAGCACGCGAGGAGTCTGCACTAGAAGAGCCAGCAGCTGGTGACAGCGATGGACACCACCACACAAATCAGAGAAGTTTTGTCTGAGTGTGCACATCTGAGGAAATCTGCAAGCCAGCAACACATGCTTCTCATCTTGACGCTCAGCACGACCACACCCGGAAAGAGAATGCCCAGCGCCAGTCCAATGTGCTGATTCTATTCTGCCAGCCTGTGAGCATGCAAACGGAANNTGATGGTTACACGAGGCCAAGCAAGTGAGCAAACAAGATAGTTGCGACGACGCTGCCTAACAGGTGGGGAATGTATGAAGCAGCACCAGCTGTCTGACATGGCAGGTGAGTAATCAAAATTAGATTGCAAAGGCAAGGCCATCCAATGCGCACAAGCAGCAAGTTGTTTGTTAGCAGATCAGAAATTGAGAAAAGGAAGCTATCTCACCTGAAGACCTATGGTGCCAGCCGCGCTTCAAGATCATCTGCCAAGACCAGCGGCTGCTCTGGCCGGCTAAAAAGCAGAGCAGCACGGATGGCATCCTCTGCTACGGCTCCGAGGTGGGCCTCCTGTGCCCAAGTTTCCAGATCTTGAACACAGGTCTGAGCACGTTCTTCCTCAGTTGCATGGGCTGTGCTGCCTCGTGCCTGCCTCAACTGCCTGAGGCAGAAGTCCAGTTGGCGAATGGTCAGGCCCAGGCCCGGTGCTGCACTGCCAGGGAAATGGCAGGAACGGACAAGTAGCTGCAAGTATGTGTGTGTGTGTG
>QFBH01000090.1:0-11255 GCA_004335885.1 Dunaliella sp. M2 | reverse complement strand
AAGCACGCACGCACACACGCACACACACGCACACGCATGCGCGCACACACGCACGCACGCACACGCACACGCACACACACAAGGCCATGAGGACCAGGCAGGTGCATGCCTTCACACTATGCACTTTGACTCAATTTGGCATGCAAAGAGGCTGATCAGGCGCTTAAGGTTAATCGCTGTTATGAGAAGGAAATTGCGTATTGCTATCCCAATATTGTGTAGCTTGCAGTGCCGCGGTTCACGCATCAGGAGAGAATCAGATCTTGCTCTCTGGTTGGATGTGACGTACTATCAGGTCTAGTATTTCATTAGCTTCAGGTGCTTGGACCAATGAAGTATGCCCTGGAAGCCCTATCCTCCGCTGTCACTCCTGCACAACAACGACAACGCCTGCTGCGAGGCTCCACGTAGCTCCACAGCGCCTGCTTGGCTGCCAAGATGACACCCAGGCCCAGCACAGCAGCAGCTGTCAGGACAAGCACAGCATGGCCCCACGACCGCCCACCCCACCACAACTTCCAAGAGTGGCTCATCAAACTCCCCCCTGCCGATGCACCTTGCTGCTTTGCCATTCTTTGTAGCACCTGTGTGTGTGCGTTCAAGAGGGGTTGAATAGGTGGTGCTTGGTAAGTATCTGCACATGGGGGAGGTGCGTGCCCCCGATCTGCAATCTTACTCAAAATCAGGCCTCAGGAGTAGTGCACAGAGCATCCCTGAGCACCACCGCCCACAAGTGCGCACATGCTCCGCGGACGCACCTCATCTTGGACCCCCAGTAGGTACCTCTGCAGCCCACTCGCGCGAGATGGCGCGACTAGGAGCGCAAATGCACGCTCAGCTGCACCAGTGAATGCCGCGGGTGCTGCGGTGAGGGCTGCAAAGGTGAATGTGCAATACTGTAAGGTGAGCAACCTGATATGTGCAGCAGCGAGGAGGATGGCCTCAGCAAGTTGCAAGTACTCAGATGTTTCACGCAAGGAGTCACTCAGTTCCGCCGTACCTATGTCATGTGGAAATGACTGCTGCAACCCTGGGATCACCCAGACGCTGTAGTCATGCTTGTCGCTAACCTCCACAAGCTTGGCATCCTGAGTCATGTGCAACAGTACACAGGCACTGTGGTTCAGGTTGGGCGTTTTGGGCAGTGTACCCATGTAGAATGCAGACAGAACATTGCGCAAGTTTCAGAGCTCATGGCAGCTTGGCACAGAGCAACATGAGCTTCATATTGTAAGGCACTAATGTGTGTTGAAAGCAGTAAGTAAACTTTAAATGGATGGATTCACTCATCCTCACCTGGCCCTCCTCCCACACAAGTGCCAAGACCCTCTCATACGGCCCCATGATCAGCGACCACACTTGCCCGTGCCCAGACAGGTAAGTGTGCCTCAGCACAAGGCTTGATGCATCAATTGCGTGCACCTGAAGATACCAAGGCAGAAACACACAAACTTAAGTCGGCTGCAACTCATCAGAGGTGGTCAACGTGAAAATCTCATACCAAGAAGGACTGAGATCCTGCCCAGGCCATCTAAGCCCAGAGAGCAGACCGCATGCTCCCCTGCTTGCTGTGGCGTTCAAGCAGTTCATGCATTCATTGATGATGGGCGAGAGTTGACGTGTGCTCTCTGGATTGGATTGACCTTTGGCACGGACACAATTTTGGAGGTCTGGGCGATCGTCTGACTCGTGTCACGCCCCCTCCACATACCACGCATTCTTTATATTAGGAGGAGGATCCAGGTGAGCTTGTGTGCTGCTCTGCGTGCAGATTTGGGCACGCTGTGTGCATCATCATGCCTGCCTTCTCTGTCTGACTCGCACCCGCCCACCCCATGCACGCCCGCATCACACACACAGGGTGGGGGTGGGCTACGCGCTGGGGACAACAACTACTGCCACACGGTCAAAGGCCCGTGCCGGGGCCACAGATAGACCAAGCATGCAGCCGAATTCACAGCAAGCACATGTTCCTCCAACAGCGGGAGCTCCCCCGCCCTTCCCGCTCCACTTCCTGTTCCCCCCACAGCAACAGGCCTTTGACCCCGTCCAGCTGCCCTTCCCACAGCAGCCCCTGTCCCTCCCGCTGCAGCAGCTCCTGCAGCTGTGCAGCATGCCCATGATGCCTGGCGCAAACCCACTCGCGATGCCCCCACAGCAGCACGCCCTCAGCGCAGCGCAGCTACAGCCCCAGCAGCAGCAGCCTGGTCCATCCGCTCCAAATGAGAAGGAGCAGGAGGCTGCAGAGGAGGAGGCCCCTCCGCCAGGCGAGAAGAAGCCGCGCAGTAGGACCAGGCAAGCCAACCGCAGGCGTCGTGAGCGCAACTTCTCATCCAACCTGACCATGGATGACCTGCGCCCGGTGAGTGGGCAGGGGGCTGTGTGTGTGGCCAGGAGCTGGGCCTGTTGGCGGGGCATGTGGCGCACAGCTGACTTGGCGATAGGACCATGTGCTTCTGCTCTTCAGAAAGAGATGCTTGTGATTGCTGGGATGTGCTGCTTTTCACACAACTGCACATCAGTCATGAACCTGGCGTGACCTTGCACTCCACACTGTACACTCAAAATGCAAGCGCGCCCTTGTGAGCACACGCACCTGAGTGTGCGCGCACACATGCATCACGCTCAAATCCACGTTCCCCCCTGTGCCGCGCGCAGCATTTTTTTACCAACCGCGCGGTCGCTGCTCAGAAGCTGGGCGTCTGCATCAACACTGTCAAGAGCGCGTGCGCCAAGATCGGTGAGCAGTCTCTCACCCTGTTCATTTCCTGCATGGGGCTTCATGCCCAACTCTCAAGTGGTGGTCTCCAAAACTTTCGTTTGGATGATACTCATGCCTCATGCCCTCGAGTGCTTTGGCATGCACTCACACGCTGGCTGGAGCTCAGGCTGATGTGTGCGCACCATGTGGCACCTGCAGGCATCAAGCGATGGCCCTTTAGAAAGCTGCAGTCACTGAGCGCACGGTTGAAGGAGCTACCCAAAGATTCATCAGCAGCGGTGCGCGTTTTCCTTAACGGCCGCTTGCATGCATGCATGCGTCTGTGCACACCCATCGTGACTCATGTCTGGGGTAGTGCTTGCAAGCTAGCATGCCAGCGTCTTCTTGTATCAAGCCAACGATGAACAAGACTCATTTCTTGTAACAAACAACTCTCTGATGCGTGAATCCATGCCTGCTGGTGTGCGCAGGAGCGGCGTGGCCTTCAAGCAGAAATGGACAAGATCATTCAAGAGCCAAACAGAGAGGTGCGTGGTTTTTACTCTTGGCAGCCCAAGTGAGCGCTTGCACACGCACGATTTTGGTGGGCTTTGTTTGTGTTGAAGCCGCTCGGTGGCTCAAGAGAAAAGAGGTTGCAGGAGGAACACTGGTCCACGGCTGGTTAGAGATGCTCCTCCACCTCCAATAGCTGGTATGTTGCACAGCCGCTGTTGTTGGAGGTGGAGGGGCATGTCTATCTGAGCCGTGCCCTGGCCACAATGCTGGCAGACCGCACCTGCTTGCGTGCTATGAGGCAAGCACATGGAGCTGATGACATTTGATCATAAGCATGTATGAAGATCATTAGCATTTATTAAACACTAGATCTCCTGCTTTGCTGTGCTGCAGGAGGAGGGCTTGGAGCTGCAGAGGCGGCGGCACTACAAGCGGCGCTACTTCAGCAAGGGCGGCTTCAAGAAGCGAGCGTGAGTGGTGCTTGCGTCCTATGCTCTTACTTTGTCAGGATAGTGAGATTGCTGAAGGAATTGAGGGCTCATGCATCCTTCAGGCATGCGCAGTCTTGCCTCTCAGCATTTACAAGAAGCGCAACCAAATAGTAGTGTCTGTGAGCTAAGGTATCTTCGCTCACACACACAAGCGCGCACGCTCACACATACGCAGATACATGAGGCGGGATGGCAGCCAGCGTGCCTCCCAGCCCCTGGAGTCTAGTGACGTGGAAGTAGCCGCTGAAACGCCACCCCCGCCAGGCATCCAACAGCCTGGCCGCACGCACCCAATTAAGCGCAAGCACAACGTGCCCAGGCCACTCTTCTGGACGAACACGCCTGATGAGGATGGCGCCCCGCCTGGCAGCACGGCCCAGCAGCAGCAGCAGCAGCGCCAGCAGCAGCAGAAGGAGCGCGCGCGCGGTGGGGTGGCGCTGTGCAGTGACTCGGAGTCTGGAGAGGAGGAGGAGGGAGACGCGTCTGTGAGCGACACACCAGGAGAGGACGGCGAGGGTGGCGAGCATGCAGGGGGCGCTGGGTCGTCGCCAGCTGCTGCGCGCTCTGGGAAGCAACGTGAGTGGCGCGTGTTTGTGTGTGTATTTCTGCGTGTTGGGGTGCTGGATTGTTGGATGTTGTTATTGGGGTGTTGCTGTGTTTGCTAAGAGCTTGGAGCTGCACGGTTGCTAACAGTGAAAGCGGATCAAAAAATGGGGAGTACAAGCCCTAAAGACTCTGAATGAATCTTTAAAATGATAATATAAAAATGATTTAAACATGGTAAGCCTCATGGGGTGCGCTTGTGGTGGGGTGTGGAGCAGCGCCTCCCCACCTCACCACAAGTGGTGGTGCTATGACGGGCGGGGTAGGGTGGTTAATGGGGGGAGGGGGGAGAGGGTCTGAGGCCATGCATGGTGGGCTGTGCACCGACGCGTGTCCACACACACGCGTGTGGGTCGTGCAGTGTGTCCAAGCCTGCCCAGGAGGAAGCGGAGGAGGAGCGAGGATGGTGCTGGTGCTGCTGAGGAGGATGGCACCGCAGCAGCAGCAGCAGCAGCTGACAAGGACACAGCAGCTGCACAGAAGCAACAAAAGAAGCAGGGCGGGGGCAGTGCTTCAGCAGCTCCTGTGCTGCCGCAGCAGAAGAGAGAAGAAGAGGAAGAGGTGGAGGAGATAGAGGGAGAGGAGGGGGAGGAAATGGGCGCGTATGATGTGGTGCTGGGTGTGTGTGATGGGGGTCCCAGGGGTGAGAGGCGCAGCTTCATCAGTGGACGGGATGAGGAAGAGGAGTCTGACAGCTACATCAGCAGTCCCAGTGATGAGAGCGATGGGGTGTGGGGTGGTGGGGAGGACAGCTACATCAGCAGCCCTGATGACGAGGAGGCTGGTCAGATCACGTGCGAAGTGATCAGCGTGCAGCGGGTGGATGAGAAGAGTGAGGTGGATGATAAGAGTGAGAAGAATAAGGGAGGGGAGGCAGTGCCTGCTGCTGGTGGTGGTGCAGGGGGTGCAGACAAGGGGTCTGGCGGCTAGGGGGGCGCGGGCTGGGTGGTTTGGTGTGGGCGGGGGGTGTAAAAGGCTGAAAGTGAACATAAATGCAGTGTCTCAGTGCCTGTGTGTACTTGACTAAGGGTTTGTGCCCTCCTCGTGCCAAGACCTGACCTTGCGAACACAGCAATCTGCTGCCCGGGAAGAGGGGTGCTTGTGTGATTATTGCGGCTCCTGAGATCCCTTCTCGGCCGCTGCGAATGCGCGCGTTTCTTCAACAGAGCGTCACGAACCTTATTTATTTGAGTCATATTTATCGCTATTTAATTAACTGAGTGAGCCCTTACCCTCTGTAAGTTCTGTAAGCAACCACACAAGCAAGTCACTTGGTGCACCGCACCAGCATCACAATTTCACCTTGGCAAAAATGCTCTGTGGTTCTGACTCTGTGTGGTGTTGTGGGCAGCTGTTGGGATTGGCGTTGGTGGGGCTGTTGGTGTGTTGTGATGTGAATGTGTGTCTTGCATGCTGCTGGGAGGCCCCACAGTTGCAATCAGTGCAAGCCTACAAAGCTAAGATGCACTGAGCGTGCGAGCAGCACAGGCAGAGCGGGCTTGCAGCTGCAGTTGTCTTGGCAGCATGGATCAGCAAACTTAGCATGCCCAAGCAATCATCTGCAAGCTGTATCATGTGTTGCGATTTTCACATGTGCGCACCGCAGGCTCCCCTTGCGGCCCTGAGCAGCAGTGCCCCAAGGACATGCAGGAGGAGGGTGCCTCATGGGCAGACCTGTTCGCCGACATCTTCAGCACAGCCCCAGCACAGCAGCACCCAGCAGGCACGCACGGCAGCAAGCCCCCCGCCACCAAGGCACACGAGGAAGACACACCTGCACGTCACGCGCTCGGGGGTGCTGTCGATCTTGAGCATGAGGGTGCCTCTCGCGCCTCTGCAGCTGCTGTCGCTGCCCACGCCATGCGCACCATGGACCCTCTGCGCCCCGCACCTCTTGTCCCCACACCTCCACCAGCCACAGCAGGGGTCCCCAACCTGCCCACACAGCCCGCTGCTCAACCCCCTCCCACTCGTGCGAGCTCTAGCTCAATCCCAAGCACCCTGTCACCGCCGCCGATCCTGGCCCCACAGCAGCAGCATGCACAGCAGACACAGCAGCAGCAGCAGCAGCTTGACGGTGCACGCTCTGCCGCCCCTGACGTGCCTGCCACACTCGGCACAGAGCAGCTCCTCAACGTGCCCGCCCCTGCCCTGCCCCATGCACACCCAGCTGCTGCAATTGCAGATGCTGCTGCTCCCCAGCTGCGCCCCATTCGGGCAGCACCCACTACAGCTGTCCCCTCCCGCCTGTCCTCACCACACCCCACCAGCTCCTCCGGCCCTGCTGACCAGTCTGAGAGCAACAAACACGCAGTGATGGCGTGCAGTGAGGGTGATGCAGACGCGAGCCTCCCCGCTCCCTTCGGCCCACCACGCTCACAGACCCCTGACCCCTCATCAGCTTTCACACAGCGCCCCCAGATCCTCATCTCTCCCACAAACAGCATGAGCGATGGGCCCCCCACGCCCACTGCTAAAGACCACCTCTTCGCGTCCGTGCACCAGCAGCACCTGCACAGCAGCACCAGCAGCGAGGGCACGCGGCTGCATGCAGCCAGCGACAGTGCAATCCCAGGGGGGCCTCTGCAGCGGATCACGTCTGCGGAGAAGCCCACTGTCGTGGAGAGCCTGAAGGCACAGCACGAGCACAGCATGCGCAGCGCACCCTGCAGCCTGCCACCCTTCTCCACATCACCCATTAAGCCAGACCTTGAGGAGGTGATGCAAGGGCCCCCCCCCCAGCAGCAGCAGCAGCAGCAGCAGTTTGCAGTCCGAAATGTGGGGAGCTCGAGCCAGGTGCCTGGCAGCAACAAGAGCAGCGGGGAGCAGGAGTGCGTGGGTGCTGCTGCAGCGGCAGCTGCTCGTGGTGGTGGCATAGGGGCATGCGCACCTCCTGCAGGTGCAGTGAAGAAGAGCCCTGAGCCCCGCTCAGATCTCCCAACAGGCCACAACACACTGGGACATGCATTTTCAGAGCCCATGGTGACTGCAGCACTGGCACTGAACCAGCAGATGCAGCAGCACACCCAGCAGCAGGGCAGCATCACACACAAGCCGCGCCGCTCCACCCGCGTGCAGCACGGTCTGTCGCAGCAGCACGCGCAGCAGCAGAAGCAGCAGCCAGCTCCAGCAGCAGCAGCAGAGCGAAAGAAGCCCTGTGCCCCTGCATCATCGGTGCTGCCTGCAGTGCCTGTGGTGCCTCACGCAGGGCTCAGCCTGGACATCGACAGCCTGCGCCAGCAGCAGCGCGAGCTCCACTACCTGGAGCTCAGCAAGCAGACGCTGCTGCGCACCTCGCGGCTGCCGCTGGGGCGCTCCAACATATTTGGGAGCGGCCTCAGGCCGTCCCACAGCCCCTCACCCGCCCCCTTCCCCCTCAACCGCACTCAACCCAGCTCTCCACAGCTCAAGCACATGCCCTCCGCACCCTCTCTGGCAGGTGCTAAGGGCTTCGAGCTGCCCCACACACACAGCATGCCCACTCCAATAATCCCCATCAAAGGCCACGCACACCACGTGCCCTGGGGAACAACCTCTGCGAACGGCACGGCACACGGGGGCTCTGTTTTCGGCACCAGCGGGTCGCTGGCGGGGGGCAGCAGCACTTTCTCTGGCACGAGTGGTTCGCTGGTTGAAGGCCTCAGCGCCAGTGAGTCGCTGTGTGGGGGCGAGGGCTCGATGCACGGAGCGGGGGGCTGGCTGGGCAGTGGTGGAGGAGGCAGCGGAGCACTGCAGCAGGACGCGTTTGCTGCCAGGTGTGTGTTATTGGGATAAGGGGTTTGTAAGGGGCTCGCATGCGACTTGAAAACGATAGCAAACTTGTGCAAGGGGATTGTCCTAAAATGAGTTAGAGCTGGCGTAAGAACGCTAGATGGGTTGAGGCAAAGCTGGCTTTCGCACGTGCACCATGATCCTATCCATGCGCTCTCACCTGCCCTGGCAATCAGAAAGTGTTCATGTGCTTATGCACTTGTCGTTGCATGCTGCTATCTGTCCATGGCACAGCTCGTCCACTCACCCACTCACTCATCTTCATCCCCCACACCCCTTCTCTTAAAACTCGCAGGGCCCCTGTGTCCCTCCCCACCTCCGCTTCCTCAGCCCTCCCCAGCGCGCAGCAGCTCAACTTTGCTCACAGCCTGCTGCCTACCACGCTGGACCTGCAGCAGCAGCAGCAGCAGCAGCAGCAGCAGCAGGGCACGCAGCTGCCCATGCCCCCCACATCAATCAAAGCCGAGGCCTCAAGCCACCCGCTGGGCCCCTCCCTGGCTGACTCCCCATCTGTCGCATCCCTGCACCGCTCGCCCACCGCTACTTCCGGGCACAGCTTGGGTGCACCCCCCTCCAATACCTTCACATCCTCTTCCACTGTGCACACCGCACTGGAGTACTACCTGCAGCAGCTCACCAGCTCTGACCAGGGCACGCAGCCCAGCTCTCAGCAGTTCATGAGCAGCAACACCATCACTGGCACTGTCGGTGGTGGTACCAGTGGGGCTCCAGCAAAGGTGGAGGACCTGGTGGGAGAGTTTGATCTGACACACTCAGACAGTGCCAGGGAGCAGCACATGTCAGAGCTGCATGAGGGTTGTGCGTTGGGGGGGACAGGGCCAGAGGAGCTGAACGACTCGACGCTCAAGGATGCGATGGAGTACTTCCTGGTGAGTTGCTGGGCGGTTATGTGATGGCGTGCCTTTTCATGCTTCCTTACAGGGTTCAGGAGAAGGGAAGAGTGGATTGAGGGTGGCACCTCTGTGTTGCTGTGTGGGGTTGCTTTCAGGCCTGCTGGCCTGGTGAGCGCTGTGGGGCTTCAGGTTGCTCCTGGCTCGCTTACACATCCAGCTGGCCTGTGGAGAATAGAGCAAACAAGCTCTTTTGCAGCAGCACTTGTGCAGGCTGCCCTCTCAGGTTGAAAACCACACTCCCGAGCACACACACACTCACCCTCACACCACAAATATGCACACACGCAGGATGGGCTGCCGGGCGATGCAGGCAATGCAGAGGCCGTGCCTCTGCCCAGCCTCCGCATGGACGAGGGCGAAACAGACGCCAGGGGCCAAGACAGGTACCGCGCCTCAAAAGGCTACGGCCTGTGGGATGCTACCTCGCGCCTGGGGTAAGTGCACTCTCGCTTTGCACGCGCTGCCATTGGGAAGGCGCCAGCGGCTGCTGTGGTGCCAGGGTGAACAGACAAGTAAGGGGAGCACCATGTGCAGCTGGGAGCGCTGCTTTTGGGCCTCACACTGCAAGCTCCTGGCTTGGGCTGCCTGCGGGTTAGCCCCAGCCGAGGGCTTGCATGGGCCAAGGCTCAGCGGACGCCCACAGCTCCGTGTGTGCGTGCGTGAGCAGTCTACAAACGTGTCTCTTCATGCATCATGTGCTGCTGTGGATGGTGCTGAGACCACGATGAGCTGCTGTGTGGTGGCGAGGTGAGCGAGTGCTTGAGCAAGACGTGTGTTTTTTCTTGAGGCAACGCGCATGTCAGCTGTCGACTGTGCAGTGCTCTTAGCCGGATGCAGGCTCCTCCTGACGGGCATCATGAGAAGTTTGATGTGTGAATCAGATCGCATGAGTACATGAGCAGTATTTGTTGTGAAAACCTATGTGCGTGTTTTATTTGAGCAGGAGATAAAGCAATTACCCAGTGCAGGGGATTGCAGTCCATGTGCTTCTTGAATAGATAAAGCAGTGATAAAGCTTTCGTGTGCTGGAAAAGTGCGGTGTGAACGGCCTGCCTGCCAGACCCTGTGTGGCAATTTTGCGGCATTGCTTTTGTCCTTAGCAAAAAAGCAGGCTAAGCTGAGAGCTGCCTGCGGTGAATCTGCGGCGGTAAGTATGCAGTAGCATTAAGTGTGAAGGACTGCCTGGCTCTCTTCTTATGTGGCAGTATGTCAGCTCGGTATGAGGCTACCTATCATCGTGTGCATTAAGCTGGTCTGGTCTGCAGGCCTTGATTCCAAGTGCTACTACTAGTTGATATACGAGCAGTGCTATGCTGCTTTGTGTGAGCAAAAAAAATAAACTCTGCCTGGGACAGCAGGTCATCTCATGATGCACCATGCTATTCAGTGTGTATATTAGTTACACTGCCATTGGCAAGCACCCTGCCTGCACAACTCATTCTATGCTGCTGTCTGCGAGGGTACAACACCTTCGTGCATTCATTTTTTCTTCATTCTTACTTGCTGCCCTGTGCATTGCATGACATTCGAACTCCCAAGGGGAGCGGTGTTGCTGCTGGTGAAATAAGAGGCTGCCCCGCATAGTGCAGACCAATACTACTATGCATGTGTTCTTATGCGATGATAGCGGTTGTGCAGATCCACCCCATTACTCTGTGGTCAGGCGATTCTATTGAGGTTCGGGGGAGTATTAAAGCCTGGCGGCGATTGGGGCTACTCCTGCCACCGCTTCTTGCATATTCATCTGGTCTGTACTTTGTGGGTGGCATCAGCCTGGTCATCAGTTCTCACTTCTTTTTGAGTTGGAGCAGCCGTGCTGCGGATTTCTGTGCTTTGAATGCGGCAGAAGGACCCTGGTCTTTTGTTGGTTGAACGGGTGTCTTGGTCATGGATGCCAGAATCTCAGTTGCTTTGTCTGACTATGGCTTGGCATTTTTGCGGTTGCGTGGGTGTGTCGGTGTGCAGTGTGAGCAACTAAATGGACGCCACTTGGGTGGATTGATTGACTCGGGGCAGTTTGGTCTTCCTTAGGAGTTGGAAGGGACTCTCCTCGGATGTTTCCTTTGGCTGCCTCAGCTTTTCTCTTTTGATGCTCACGCTTTGTTTATTTTGCCTTTATTGAAGCCGCGTGTGTCAGTTGGGTCCCTGTGTAAATTTTTTCAGTTACAGTTACAGTTACAGGTCACCAGCCTGGTCAGGCTGCTCAACCAAAAAACAGTCCAGGTATCTGATCAAGGCAGAGAAAAACTTGTAAACATC
>QFBH01000009.1:7687-22867 GCA_004335885.1 Dunaliella sp. M2 | reverse complement strand
CACACACACACACCACAGGCAGAGGGCAGCTGCTGAGCAGCGGAGGCGGGATCGGGACGCGCACCATCACAAGGACCTCTGGGCAAAGAGGCCCCACGGCGGTGGATACTACAAGGTGCGCGTGCACTCCAAAATCGATAGCAGGGCACGCGAAATGCTGCTATGGATCCTGTGTGCTTGCTCTTCTCACCGATCTCGCACGCAATGCCATGAGTAATTCCCAGCCTTCTCCTCCATCATGAGTTGCTTCTACACACACTTTATTGCCTTGTCACTTGCCCTCCAGGTCGAGCCATCCAGTGCAGCCTCCCACTCTCAGCTCATCGCGCAGCAGAGCTCTGGTCTGAGGCCTGAAGACAAGCTTGGCTACGAGTACGTGCCGCACAAGGGCCCAACCACCAACTTTGTGGGAGATGCCATGAGCACGGTGCGTGTGTGCATGCCTGCAGAAGCTGAATGGGTGTTTTTGATTGAAGAAATGGAAGCTTTTACTCCCCCACAGTGTTGCCTCCTCCTTGCCCCGCATCATCGCAAGCCAACAGCCACAACACAGGACCAAGGCCAACTCACGGCATCCCTTAACCTCTATCTGCCCCCCCCCTCCTCGCAGGCAGCCATTGAGCTGGTTCATGAGGAGCTGAGAGCAGTCCAGCAGCCCCTGCCTGTCTTGCACTCCCCCAAGCTGGTGGGAGGGGCAGGGCCAGCAGAGCCCCCTGTTGGCGACAGCCAACCTGTGGATGCGCCTGACAAACAGCAGGGCGACAAGGTTGCTGCGTTCAGGCAGCTGTGGGCCAGGCTAGAGGCACAGGGCAAGCTCCCGGCCACAGCAAGGCGCGAGTGAGGGAGCTCCTGCTCAATGATCAGAGAGATGGGGGGGGGTGCTGATCAGATTTGATCCTCATGAGTGCATGTTCCTCTGCTTGATTCTGCCAGTGGCCACCAGAGTGCGTTTGTGCAGATCTGGTGATCCTTGAAGCTTTGATTGCATTCAGACTTCGCTTTTGGACTTTCTTTCCCCACTTTGAGTGCTTACCTGCTAGGCGATGAAGACGAACGAAGAAGAACCACTTCAAAAAGCAATGAATCAATCATTGACCACAAGAAGAAAACACAGGGTGACCAAAGCAATCACGTCCAGTGGACGAAGCCTCATAAAATAAAAGAAAAAAGGTGAAAAATCCGGCAAGGTTGTGATTGGGGGAAGTGATGAGCTCAATGGACGGAAGAGAAATGGATGAAAGCAACAGTCCCAAACCAATGGATGCATGTGTTGCTCAAGCGGAAAGCGAGTGTGTAAAACAGAAAGCAGACGCAACAGACAAACAGACTCCCATCAGCTCAAAAGATGACTGACACCCTACTTGCATGCCACAGCATAAACCGGCCTGGCAACCAACAGTGATTCCTTGAGGGACAAGTTTGCAAACATCATTCAAACAGGAGACGAAATCACCTACGTTAAGACTTATCATCACACCAGTGGCCTCTTACAGACCTTCTTCTGCTACTCTAGCCCATCATCCTCTACGATGAATGAACAATCTTGGCTGTGAACAATCATCATGACAAATCCTCCTTGTAGGAGCAAGGACACCGCCGAACATGGAAAACTGCAAAGGAGCCCTAAGGGGCTGCATTATTGTTTCTGGTGCCTGCCATTGCAAGGGAAATGTGCGAAGGAGGCTTCCCTTTATTCCTCCTTCAGTGCATTACCTACCTCTAACCCATTTTCTAGCATTTGCAACATGAATGACACTCCAATACCTGCTTCAAGTGACGAGAAATGATGAATGCAGATGCTACAGCAGCTGCTGGTGCTGGTGATGCTGATATGATGAGGATGATGAGGAGGATGAAGATGATGGTAATGATGAGGGAGATGATGTTCAGGTGCGTTGAATGTTGCACACTCATCAAGCTTTCTTGTGCTTGGGATCGCTGCTGGACATGCCTGGCTCTTCGTGTCCCACTCTCTCATGTGCCCCTGCACCTGTGGCCTCAGCTGCCTCTCTCTGTCTGCGTGCAAACCTGTGTCTGTACCAGCAGCTCAGCAGGCAGCTCACCTGCAACATGTGTGGACATGGGCAGCTTTGGGTCAACTTCCTATTCTGAAGACACTGAAATGCTGCTTCGGTCTAGGTGGCAGAAACAGAAAAACGCAGCAGCGGAGGGAAGCCTGCAAAGCTGAGTCCATCACAAGCACTACACACTGGAGATCCCCTTACTCCACTGTGACTTTGCCACACACACCAGGTTTTGCACTGCCTGACATGCTTACCAGGAAGCTAGAGCAGTTCATAGCCACGGATTGAGCCCAAGGACGTGGAAACCCGCATGTTTGGTTGTACAGCACATAGCTGAAGGTGAGGAGGACCCTTATGGGAACCAACCAGCTGATGCGGACCTGCAACATGCAATGGGACGTACGGCAGCTTACTGCAAACGATGGTGACTCCTTGAGCAGGAGAGCAAACAAGCCAAATTTTCAAAAACGAGCAGCTTCGCTCAGGCAGCACACGCAGGCACACAAAGCCAAGTCAGCAACCCCCTTTGATTCTAATCCTGTGGCACTCACCATCTCCAGCTGACAAAAGAGAACTTCACCCAGGACCTCAGTGCGGAATTTGTTTATCATCAGGTTGAAACAACTCGGGTACAGAAAAACGCGGGCACCCAGTGTTGCTGCAGTGGCCACTCTGCCCAAGTGTGTGAGGACAGTCGCAGCCTGTGCATGCCAAGGCAAGAGAGAGGAGCAAAGACTGAGGAGAATCACATCAAGCTAGCCCATCACTCTTGCGACCACACGCAAGCTCCAGGCCTAGTAGAAAGGAACAGAGAAAGCTTTGTCAGAATGCCTGCATTTTCATGTCATTGCCAAAGTGACTGGCTGTTAGTCTAGCTGTCTGACTGTCTAGCTGAGTGTCTGCGAGCAAGCAACAGCACTGAGCAAGGTGAGTGGTTGTAAGCAACCACACTCCCCAAGGTGCATACCTCCAACTTGCGAGGCGACCTGAAGAGAATCACGCATGCCAGCATGTAGACACTTAGGAGCAGAATGATACAAGGGCTGTCAGTCTTCAGGTTGCCAGATGCAGCAGATCGAAAGAGCAGTGTGCCCAGGTGCGCACAGGTGACGAGGTAGTGCACTTTCAATGGTGCCAGAAACTGCAATGGAGAAGTTGGGGTGGAATGGGGAGAGTCAGAGGGCACGCGCTCATTTCCAGGCAAGAGGCTTGGCCTGGCTGCAAGGTGCACAAAGCAAGGAAGGCGCCAAGCCTGGCTGCTGGTCCTCAGCAGGTCACAAGCGCTGCTTGTGTGGCCACATCCTGCACGACATTCACTCCAAACACCAGCTCTAGTTTGCCTCCCACACCTCCAGTCAACAGCCAATGCCAAGTCGACCAATTGCTAAGCAGTGTGTCAGGCTGCCCACCTGTGTCTGAATCCAGGCCCAGTAGTTGTCTGAATCCTGATCTTCATTGCGACTGGCTTTGCCCACGTCCTTCAAGATCGCAGCAGCTGTGCAGGCCAGACCACAAAGCCAACTGTAGAGCCACCGAGACAGTGAGGTTGCAGCCACGGCTTGCAAGGGTGCTGGTGAGTTTGGAGGGGAGGCAGGAGTGCCATCGCGAGAGGTGCTGCTGTCATCAGAGCTGCTGTGCTGCCCGCGCAATCTGAAGTTGCTCAGGAACCGAGCAACACACGCATGCCAGTCTGCTGTGGCATGGGCGCTGCTGTCTTCATCATTGTGCGCAGAGGATGGAGCAATGCCATTAATGCCTTCTTCCCTGTGGTCTGCTGCGCTGCTGCCGCCTGGTTGCAGATCAGGAGCTGCATACTCTGAGCTGAGCAGCTTGTTTGCCAGGACGTCAAACTGTGCATTGAATGGAGGTCCCAGCAGACCTTCCATGATCAAGCCTGCAGGCAGGCGAACAAGAGAGGGGCTTCAGCGCACAAACCTCATGCCGGCAAAGCCAGATGCAGCTTTGAAGCTCTACTTAAACTGCCATGAGGTTAGCAACAATCCAAAGTGCATGGAAATATCCTACATGACCTCTTATAGTACCAACGTCAACATGGCATTGGACAGGCACCACCAGCCTTGAAAAACTTGTGCACACATAACAACACCCATCCAGCAAGCCCCCTCTTAGCACACACCTGCAAGCTCCTCCATGCCGTTCCCCACGCTGAAGGCCAGCAGCTCCTGCCCCACATCTGCCATCTCAGCCTGCATGCGCTCCACACTCTCCAGCGGATCCAGCCTCCAGCTGCTCTTGAAGTGCAGCCATTCTACCAGGTCAGCCAGGAACTCCCCACTCGAGTCAGGGCCGGTCTGTATGACATGACATTGCAGCAACACAAAAGGGTGGGAAATCTAAAGATGAAAAAAAGGGTGTCCCATCACTGGATGGTGAGTACGGCTCTGTGTGCTGATGAGTGGGGCATCAGGACAGAAAGCAGCTCAGCTGTGGATGAAGCTCAACCAAGAGCAAAGCACAGTTGCTGTTCACTGTCATGTTGGTTATTTGTAAACAGAAGGGTGAGGCAGCAGCTAAGCCGCTTGGGAACAAACTCGAGGCGCAAGCATTACCTGCACCCAGTCATTCAGCTCGCACACGGCAGGAGCGCAGCTGTGTGGCAGGAGCATGGCTGCGGAGCTACACTCCAGGTTGCCGCCAGCCCACAGGTCGATGGTGAGGGGCGCAGGGTCCTGCTGCTGGGCGATGGAGCCTGGCAGGGTCACTGTCACCTGCAGGGTGGTTACGCATGTGCTCTGGGATGTAAGGGGAATGTGTGTGCGCGCATGCAGGAGTATGAGCAAAGGCTCACTGACATCCTAGCGATACGGACATTTGCCTTGTGCATCAAGTCAGACGGCTGCAGAACAATTGGCAGCTCAGCGCCCTCCACGCACCTGCACAGTCTGGGTGTTGCCATCGGATGAGACGAGTCTTGCGTTTACAGGATGAAAGCCCCCGTAAACGCTTGCCAGCAAGATGAGGGATGTTGTGTCCCTCTCTTTGTCTGCCTCCTCTGGATTGTCAGCAGTGCTGCGCCAACCTCGCAAGGGGCCAAAGTGGGCTGGTGCAGCTACCTCACACAGCAAAGACACCTCAAACGGTCTGCTGGCGGATGGATGCTGCTGCTGCTGCTGCTGCTCATGCTGATCATGATGATGAGGGGCAAGCTGCGTGTTCTCCTCGTGAACTCCATCTTGCACCCCATCCCCTCGGTCATGAGACTGGCCCTGTGAGCTTTCAGAGATTGACGATGGCAGGGGCAGCAGAAGCAGGGGGTCTCGCAGCAGCATGCTGCACAGCACCTCAGAGGTAGACACTTGGATGCTTCTTGGGTCAGACACGGGGGCCAACAGCTGCAGGCGCTGACGGCCTGTGCAAGCCTGCAGAAAAGAGCAAGGCACATGTCGTTGCGCGCGCGCGCACACACACACACTGCGCGCACTTGTGCACGTGCACGTCAGGTGCGCACACTTGTGCACGTGTACGTCAAGTTAACACATTGGACTCCTGCTGGAGGAGGGCACCTGCATGCCATAACCGAACCAACCTGCACAACGACGTCCTCCACTTGGCTTGCTGCACCTCCCAGTCCCTGACTCCACTGCTGCAAGACATCAGATGTGCACTCGCACAGGGTGTGCAGGTTGCTACCCTCGTGCTGCTGCTGCTGCTGCTGTTGCTGTTGCTGCTGCTGGTGAGGGACGATGTCCCGGACGTCAAAGCAGATGATGACACACCCTGAGCGAATGCTGAGGGTGTCAAGGCATGCCCCTGGCACCCTGCAGGGAGGGCATGGCCAGGGAGGGCATGGCAAACACAAGCGATTAAGGGCAGGAGGAGCACCGGCCGCAAAGAGTTGGCTGCATGTGTTTAATGGGAGGTTAGACATGCCTCCTGCTTCTCTCTCCTCTCCACTCCCTTCTGTTTTCTTGCCAATGCACTTCTTTGGTCGGAGGTGCAAGCAGGTGAAGCATGCCACTATTTGCTTCAGCTCTGCTCTGCAGTTGCCATGGGCAGCGCGAGCGGATGATTTTACCTTTGCTGGAGCGTATCGCTGAGTGCGTTGAGGGCCTGCGGAGGGAGGCTCTCCACTGTGATATCTCCACGCAGCGTGACTGCAACCTGTGTGCAGGCACAGGCAGCGATACACTTATCTCTGCCACTCAGAGTAACTGGTGGGGGTCAGCCTGTCATTGGGCGTGGGGAGGCAAGCAAGTGTGTACACTTCAATGCTTTGTGTCTGTGCGGACTCTTGCAGGCAGGCGGCCTCCCCCTTTCTGGGGGTTCATGTGATGAGAAGGCTCTGAGAGCTCCCATGTTTCCAGCTTCACACACCTACCCTGCATGTCGGTGGGCAGGCTGCCTTGTACGTGGAAGCGCGGCCTCTCCTCCTTGGAAGTTTCTTTCCAGCTGCTTGTTGATGCTTGCTGACCTGAGGAAGAGAAGGTGCTTGCTTATCCCGCTCAGCTTGCTGCTGCTGCTGCTGCTGCTGCTGCTGCTGCTTCTGCTGCTGGTGCCGCCTCACATACAAGGCGTAAAACCTATGGTAGCACCAATCTGTGAAGACTCCCACCAGCAACCCTGCGACGTGCAATCAAGGACTGTCACACGCTGAGTTGCTCATCTAAGAAGTGCTGACGATGGCAAAAGAACAACAGGCTGGTTCTGTTTAGTTCTTTGGTGTGCAAGCCTCCTGAGAGCACCCACCTGACAGGTTGATTAGGAAGGGTCGGCGCACAGGGTGTTCAAAGCCAAACCTGGCGTACATGTCTGCGTGCCCGACCGCTATGAAGATGCGGAGAGGGATCAAGAGTGAGATGCGCACCTGTGCGGACAGAGTGCAAGGGCGTTAGGTTCAAACCTCCCCGCGGTTCATATCTTGATAGAACATGCTGCCGGAGACCGTGGCAGAGCCCATGTATGGGTGGGATAAGATGCTCGCAGGCATTTTACCTTCTGCTCAATTAATGTCTGTCTGATTTCAAGTAAAAAAAAGCCTCTTTCAGCTTACCGGCTCTACCAGTGGAGCGAACAGGCCTTCGTTCAGTTTATCCATGCCAAGCGAGACCGTGTACCGAGCAAAGGAATTTCTTGTCGATGGGAGCAGGCCTGCAAGCACCGAATGCATATATTTACAAAATGCCTGGAATTGTGCACACTTGCTCAGTGCAGCAGGACCAACACATGCAGAAGGGCACAATTGAACCTTTGCAGCAACAGGTCCAGCTAACTCACCAGCAGACACCATGAAAGGTGTGATGCCTCTTGCAAACATGCTCACAGCACAGCACGCCTGCATTCCAGAGCATGCAAGAAGCACACACAGTTTCTTATGAGCGGCTGGCTTTGCTGCCAAAGTGTGCGACCTGCAGCAACGCCATCATTTTGCACCAGCACCTGTTGTTCTGCCTTGAAACAACCATTCCTCCTCCAGTTACAGATGGGCAGCCCTGCTCATCGGCTCATCTACACATCCTCACCTCCAAGTGCTGTGGCTTGAGGTAGATCCACAAGGGCATGACCAGGCAAGTGATGGCAAAAATGGGCAACTTGCGAAACACTGAGATGGGACTCTCATGCCGCCATGCGCACTTCAGCACCGCTAAGAGGAAGGTGCCCGTATTTGCCAGTGCAGCGCCCAGCACAATTTTGTGCATCTGCACAAAGAGCAAGTTCAGTGAAGGGAAGAACGGTGTGGTTCAAAGAAGAAGCTGAGAAGAAAAGAAAAGAAAAGCAAGCTGCAGAGCTCTTCAAGGGCCTTTTGCACCTGCAGGAGCAGCATGCTGCTTAGAAACCTGAGGCTGGCTCTCTGCGGTGCGAGGAGGTGGTGCAAACTGCTTACGAGATATATGGCACTTACCTGTTGATTGACGAAGCTCCTGAAATCAAGAGGCCTTGCTCCTGAGGCAGTCCCCTGTCCATGCACGTAAGTAGTTCGGATTTACAGGCGGCATGGACGGTGCAAACTGCTCTCTGTTGTCCAACTGACCTTTAAAGACAACCCTTAAAAATCCTTATGGAGCAGCTGAGCAACTGCACCAGTGTCAGAGCAGCTTGTGGAGATTCTACGCAGCGTCAGGCTGCTTATTTAGCACACAAGAAAGGAGCACAAGCAGGGCCTCCCACTCACCTGCACCCCTTCATGTTGTCCTCTGACCTCTGTTTGCGCGATTGTACTGCTACCACAGACCCCCTTGTGCTGCTGTTGCTGTGGTGATGCCATGTGGAACTCAATCTGGGGTCCTGGTCTCTGTATTGACCTGGCCGTGCAGAGCAATCCCTGTCCACACTCACGGCGTGCTCTGCTTCTTGTTCTTGTCATGCACAAGCTGCCTGCTGACACCTCCCATGTGCGCTGGGAAGATGCGAGCTGAGGCCATCAGCAGCAGATGCCTGTGAGAGCAGAAGCAAGAGGTTGGATAGGAGTTGCGTGCAAGTGACGAGCAGTGCTTCCCCTCTGCAATTATGGGCTGTGCATGCTCATCAGCAAAGAAGTGCCGGGAGCAGGTTTAGAAGTGCGTGTGTGCTTTCCTCAGACAGACAAAAGGCACACATGCTTGTGTGCACATGCGCTTTTGCGTGCATGAATCATGTACGCGCGCGCACACACACACACATGTGCCATCTGCACCCCTACGTTCACATACACCAACATGTGTGCACCGCCAGGAGCAGGATGCTGCGACGCACCTGACAGAGGATGTCTACACCAACATAAATTTGAAAAGCTCTGGCGGCAATGGCGCTATGAATCGGATTTGTGTGTGCTTGCACGGCAGCGAGACACGAATGGTGTCCAAAACGCCCAGGTTCAAGCAATGGTGTAATGGAGAAATTATGCAAGCAATGACGTACCTGCCTGCAAAAGTTTACTTGCATACGCAGTCTTGCTGCACTTAAATCCTCTTCACCTCATTGCAAGCAATGCAGGCAATTTAATGAACATTGAACTGGTTTGACTGAATGGCTTAATCCAAATGGTTTGCCCAAGCAGACTGAGCGAGGCGCGATCACGCTGCTGGTTGATCAAGTCTCCCAAGGTTAATCACACTGCAAAATGAAATCATAATCATTATCAAATGGGAAAAGTAAGCAAACCTTGGCAAAGCGAATGTCCGCCAGCCACACCTGTCCGTTCTTGCGGTTAACACTCATGGCCAGGAGGACTCGAAGCCCTCAGCACACAGTTCGCACAAGGCGTCTCCCCCAATCACACACACACACATGGTCAGACCAAGCGCCCACAATGGGCATCTTTGCCACTGGAAGTGGCACAGCAACACAGAACCCCCTCAATGACCCCCTATGAAGTGCTGGTGCTGGCAAGCGGAGCAGCCACGTAGACACCCCAGAACACTGACGGCACCCACAGCAGCAGTGTGCACAGACACGCGCACTGATGGGCTGTTTACACCCCTGGGTCCATCAGGAACAAGACTGCACTCTCACAGCCACCTGCTCTCTCCAGCACAATCCTAGGCGCGCAGCAGCAAACCTCGCGCGCGCTGGCTTACAGCTCATCGCGAGCACCGCCCTCATCCTCCTCCTCCTCATCGCCCTCCATGCCTTCGTCACCGTAGTCATCACCATAGCCATCGTAGTCATCGCCACCCTCGTCGTCCTCGCCAGCACCGCCAGAGGCCTTGGCTGCCTCCTCAGCGGCTGCGCGCTCCTCCTCCTTCACCTGCGCAGCGTTACATGTGCGCATGTGTTGAAAATGAGCACGAGTGCTGCCTAAACTGTTGCTTGCGTGCATGCATCCCCTGACATACAGGAGCGGGGAACTTGGCTCATTGTTCTAGCAACAGGAGTGGTATAAGAGCCTGGTGGGTACTGGAGCGCAGTGTGTTTGCTGAAATCCCCTTGTTTAACAAGCCGCGCACGGGCACGCAGTCATGCTGCGGGAAGTTATGCACTCCTGCCACCACTGGAATGTAAGAGTCAACACGAACATCTTGCCCTGCAGGCCCACCCCTCACCTTGGTGAACACAGCCTTCTCCTGGACCTTGGTCTTGCCCCAGGTCTCATTAGCCAGCTGCTCAGCCTCCTTGAAGTCATCAGTCACGATGATGTTGTCAAAGAGGGAGCCAGACTTGACCTGCAGGAGCATGAGGTTGCGGGCGCCTGGTCCAGCTGCAACAATCGCTTGCTCCAAGTGCCCTGGTGCACTTTGAAGACAATAGTTCTTCTTCTCAGACAATTGCCTACTCACAACTTCAGCCCAGCTTTCCACAAGACAACCACCAGCCATGGTTATGAGCGCGCCGCCACCCAAGCGCACATGCATTGCCTGCGTGCACACCTGCCACAGCTCGAAGCCCAGGTACTTGAGGTCGCTGAAGCGGTACAGCTCAGGGTTGGGCTTGTACTCGGGGTTGTCAATCTCAGGGGGCTCCCACTTGCCCTTGTAGTTGGGGTTCTTGATCTTCTTGGGCTTCCAGGCACCCTGGAACTCGGGGTTGGGCACCATGGGGGGCTCCCAGGCACCTGCGCGCATGTGCGTGTCATTGGCATGCTCCGTTGCAGGGTGTTGGGTAAGTTCAAGTCACTGACACTTGTCTGCTGTGGGACCCTCTGCAGCCATTGCAAGGTCACAGAGCCACGCATGCAACTGTTGCTCAACCACAGTGAGCAAGCAGTGCCGGCGCCCTCTTCCAAATACATGCACACATGTGCACCAAGCACAGTTTAACAGTGCAGCGCACACGTACCGTCCTCCTCGTCGTTCCAGTCGTCGGGCTTCTTCGCGTTCTTGTCAGGGATGGTGGGGGGAATCTTGTCCCAGTTGTCAGGCTTCTTGTCGTTGGGGTCCTCAATCTCCTCCTCTTCATCCCAGTCCTCAGGCTTCTTGGCGTTGGGGTCCTTGATCTTCTGCAGGCAGGAAACAGGCGGTAGCCGGAAGGGCAGGGCAGCTTGAGTGAGAGGGGGGCGAGCAAGCCTTTTGTGGTGAATGGGACATATTCTGAGGCCATCTCAGTGAAGCGATGCAGTCACTTGAGGCCATCTCAGAGATGCATTATGCATGCATGCATCACGAGAGGGTGAGGCATCCCTGACTGAGCTGTTGCGCAAGCTGTGAAAATGTGGTGCCATTTACGACCAGGTGCGTCACTTGCCTTGGGAGGAACCATGTCCCAGTCCTCCTCCAGGGAGCCTGACTCCACATCCTTCAGGTCAATCAGCACCTGTGAGCACGGATGTGTGTGTGCGTGTGTGTGTGTGTGTGTGTGTGTGTGTGTGTGCGTGTGTGTGTGTGCGCGTGCACGCATGCATGTGCTTGCCTAACAGTACCCCAACACACTGAGAGGAAGAGGCTGCGCGCGCAGAAGGCTCGTGCGGCCATCCATCACAGATGTATCCCATTGCCAGCTGTCTGCGCACCTCCTGAGCCTCAGCCACCACCAGCAACCCACCTTGTAGGTGTTGTCAGGCTTGATGACCAGGGTGTAGACGTGGGTGAGCTGGTCGGACTCCGCCTTGATGTCCTTCTTGACGTGGAAGTCCTTGCCGTCCCGCATGAAGATGACGTGCACCTTGCGCGTGGAGTAGCCGCAGATGTCGGGGCCGAACATGATGGAGTAGGGCGTCTCACCGCCGAACGACTCCATCTGGGGCCCGCTGCGGGAGGAGGACAGGTGCAGCGGGGTAGGTGGTTGAGAGAGATGCAAGCCCATTCACAGGGGAGCACACTGGCAGCAGCTGAACGCACAGGAGAGTGCTGTGTGTCATTGCACACAGGCATCGAGCACTTAACGGCCGCGGGGACGAGCATGCACGCGCACACGCGCACACACGCACCTGGACTCAGGCAGGAGCTTGATGTAGCCACCGCCGCAGTCCAGGTCCTGCTCATGCTTCACGGAGAACTGCAAACAGTTGGGTGGTGGGCTTGGTCAGTAATGGGTGCGCATGTGCACACCCGCAAAGGCCCTGATCTCTCTTGCGGCAGCTGTCTGTCCCTGCCCATGCGCGCTCATGCGTGCTCACACAGTGCACGCCACACCCACCTGGATGACCAGGTCCTTGCCCTTGTTGTCCACGGTCTGCGGCAGCTCGGCGTAGATGGTGGAGAATTTGGAGTCCTGCGCGGTCTGGATGCCCTTGTCAATCTCCTCGTCCCCGTACCACTTGCCCGCAGACAGCCTGAACTCGCCTCGCATGTTCTCCGACTCCTTCCAGCTGGAGGGCTTCCATCGGGATTCCCATGTGGCCGCTGGCGTGCGTGGCGGGGGAGGAGTGCTGATGAGAGCCTCTAGGCACATACAAAGCAAGCGCACTCACCCCAGAACCTTCCCATCAGCCCCTTTCCTTGAGCACGCAAGGCACCAATGTGACATGCATGCACAGCACACAGCACACACCCTTGCTCCCCCCTGTCACTCACGGTCGAAGGTCTCCTTGAAGTAGGTGTGCGCGCTGCTGTGGGCTGCAAGCAGGCCCAGCAACAGCAACGGCAGCAGGGCGGTCCTCATGCTCCCAATGCACACTCCCTATTTTATTCCCTTGTGTTGGCACGCAAGCAAGGGCGTTTCCACAGCTGTGCTTGCCACCTTTGTTGAGCTTGCAGACTAGCAGAATTGTCGCAGGCAAAATTTAAAAAAAAATCCAAGCAATGTAAGGGGGTGCAAGCCTGTGAGAGCCTGAAGCAGCTGCACCAGCACGATCAGGCTGCAGTTAATACGAGGCCTCCTCCCCTGCCCCCCAGATCAAAACGGTGCGTTGGGCGAGGTCAACTGGGAGCTTCTACAATAGCGAGTAGGTTAAAAGTGCAGCAAGCTTGTGCACCTCTTCCTCTCAGCCTTTGGCAGGGCCTTTGCAATTTCCAGCTACGCCCTCAGCCCCCTTCTTTTCTACACTGAGTTCAGCAGCCCCCACCCCACCCCATCATCCAGAGGGTGCACAGCATCATCACAGCCACAATTAAGTGGGGCAGCGAGGGCAGCAGCAAAAGCAAAGGGGGGGTCCCATCAGCGCTCCACTTGGGCTCCCTCAGGGAGGGGGTCTTAGCCTTCTGCCGTGGAGTGCCACCGCCCGCCATGCCAGGTGGACCCGCCGCCTCACCCATGCCATCACCCACCCCAACCCCAGCCACAGTGCCCCCCTTTGCATCTTGGCGGCGGAGCCTGCTTCAAGCCAAAAACAGTCTCCCCCCCCACCCAACCTCTCCACCCTTCACAACTCACTCATTCTCAGCTCCACTTGTCTCCCCCCTTAGCAAGAATGGCTGCTGCCCATCTGTATCGCCCTTCTCCTCCTCCTCCTACTCCGCAGCAGCAGCAGCAGCAGCCGCGGCATTGCAGCATCAGCGAAATGACCAGTGCCCAATTGGGATGGGTAAGGGAAGCCAGCTGGAGACTGCCAGTCCAGCTGTAGCTGCTTATCGCACCTTCCCAGCGTGTGCAAGGCCGGGAGTGGGTGGTGTTAGCTCTTGCAGCCTTGAGTGCCATGTACAGGTTTAGAGGGGCCTTTGCTTCTGGAGGTACAGACAGAATTTGCTCCCAGACCCGTGCGTTCTTGAGCTTTGCCCAGCAAGACTTCATCTCATCCAGCCCTGACTTGCTTCTCAACTCTTGCTACTTCTGCCTTCGCATCTGCTCCTCTGTGCTAACTCTTTTCCTTGTGCTTTCCTCCTCCTCCTCTTGCCTCCTGACTTTTATCCTGCCCCCCTTACTTCCTGACTTTCAGCTTTGCAACTGTCTGGATGTCTTTTGCTCGCAAACTATTATCTGACTTTGCCCCCGGGGCAAGGGCCTTGCCTTCATTGTTTGCCCAGTGTGTGTTTGCTTCTGCATGTTTCTAGCAAAAGGCCAGCAAAGGAAATCGCTATTTCCTTGGCCTCGTGAAATGTAATCTAGCGCTTGTTTTAAAAAGGCAAGTTGGCAGGCAAGCAAGCAAGGCTGGTGTTATGTGAGCCCCTTACAAAATACACAGGTTAGTGAGGGGGTTCAGCGTTAGCTGTGCCAATGACAGGAGCTCAGCACAAGCCTCCGTCGGTGACCATCCAATGTATGAGAGCGAGGTGTTAAAAAGCTGCCTTTACCGCATGAATGCATCACTGGAAATCACACAAGTCCGGTCCCAAAGCAAGATCAGCAAGGATGCTGCCTGTCTCAGTGTCCTATTCCAGGGCACTTCGATCTATGCCTCACAACGCTACTCCTAACCTACCCACACTGTCTAAGCTAACCCCCCTGGGCACTCGCACCCCATCCTTCGTTTCAGCAAGTTCACACCCCCACACGAGTTGTTGCACATGATTCCTTGCCTGCTGCTCCATGCAGCAGGGCCATTCAACCTTCCAAGTGCAAACTGGACACACACTCCCACACTCCCAAGCAGGCTTGCCTCACGCGCCTCAGTTGTCAGCCTCCCCCAGCAGCACCCTCATGATGCTGGCCTTCTTGGCCATCTCCACAGCCTTGTCACTGTTCACGCTGCCAGAGGCCAGCACCTTCTCCAGGCGTGCCTTCTCGTTGGGCAGGTAGTCATCACCCTGTGAGCCGTGTTGAGACACGCCACACATTGTGTGTACTCGCACATGTGAAGAAGCTTGTACGCATGAATGCCAAAAGTGCATGTTTGTGTGGGTGCAGCCAACTATCAACCCATGCTGCTTAGGCCATCTATTCCCGGTCCAGAGTTCAGGCACAGGAGGGCTGTCCAGCACGGCTGTCCATGCACAGGATGAGTTTGAGCCAAGGAAAAGCAGGGCTTGCTCATCGTGCCTGCTCTGCTGCAAAACCCCACAGTGGAGAACTTGCCTTAGCCACAGCCTTCTCCAGGACAGTCACATAGGTTTGGCCGTCCTCCTTGTCAGTCCCCTCCAGGGTTGCAACCTGCATGTGCGGGCGTTTCCGTTTTTTTGGACCACACCGCACCACTGGTTGTGCTATGTGCTCTGAAGTCATGAAATCTATATTCTGTAAATGACATGCCTCTTGTGGCATGTGGTTGCGAGCACAGCCGTGGACAACTGGCCTTGTTCAGTACCTTGTCAGCCACAGACTTGGCAATGCCGGCCTTGTCGCTAGAACTCTGGAAGTTTTTCACAAGCTCGTCCAGCGCGTCCACGCGGCCTAGACCCCTGTCCTCCTCAACCTGCGCATGTGTGTGTGTGTGCGCGTGCGCATTTGTTTGTGTACGTGTGTGTGTGTG
>QFBH01000796.1:3784-14829 GCA_004335885.1 Dunaliella sp. M2 | reverse complement strand
GTGTGTGTGTGTGTGGGTGTGTGTGTGTGTGTGTGTGTGTGTGTGTGTGTGTGTGTGTGTGTGTGTGTGCTCTGTGTGTGTGTGTGCAGGTTCAAAGGGCGCGCGTGCACTCACTTTTAAGCCAGGCAGCACGGACAGCAGCTCACAGGCAAAGTCCCAGCTGCCGATGAGGTTGGCAGTCAGGTCCAGCTCGTGCAGGTTGACCGCAGCTTCTGCCAGTGCGCGCGGGTCTCCCTGTTGCGCGTGCGTGTAAGCATGTACGAGTGCACTGACGCAGCATCAGTGCTGTGAGCAGCCATTCCTGGGTGAGCCAGCCCTGTGGAGCAGTGCAGCACTGGCTTCTTGGCTCAGTGACAGCTGAGAACAGCTGAAGAGCTTGAGGGTCGGGCGCGCTTGCACGCCCATGCTTGCGCGCACGCACACACACATGCACACGCACACACAATGAGCCTTGCTCAAACTGACACTCCTCACTCACCACGTGTGACACGCCTGAGGCCACCAGGCGCGCGGAGGTGAGCCGCTGCGTCTGGCTCTGCTGCGAGGTGATCTTGTCCGCGCCCACCACCTGGATGTGCACGCGCGCGTGGCGCACGGTGTGCACGTACAGCTCGTCGTCGCGCACGTCG
The DNA here is from genome assembly GCA_004335885.1 of Dunaliella sp. M2. Taxonomy (NCBI): domain Eukaryota; kingdom Viridiplantae; phylum Chlorophyta; class Chlorophyceae; order Chlamydomonadales; family Dunaliellaceae; genus Dunaliella; species Dunaliella sp. M2. The sequence goes on along the minus strand of QFBH01000796.1, from coordinate 14,200 downwards.
CCCAGCTCGCCGCGCCGGTTGCTGTAGCGCGCCAACAGCGCGTCCAGCACGCTGTAGCCGGTGTGGGCAGGATCTCGCAGCTTGTCGGCGCGGATCAGCGAGCCCGCGCCCTCCCGCGCGCACTGGAAGTACGCCACGCCCTCCACGACGCCGCTGTGGCGGCCGCGGGCGAGATCGTCCCACTCCAGGCCCACCCACTCGCCCTCCTGCCCCGCCACCGGCCCCACGTACCGCACCGTGGCGCGCTGCTGCCCCACGACCACGCGGTCGCCCACCCTCATTTTATTAAAAATTTTGCGGGTTTCCTTTGCGCGGAGAATCGGGCTTTTGCTCCTTCACAACAAATGCAACGTTCACTTCACTCCTGCCAGGAGAAGCTCTTGAATGACTCACAAGAACAAGTTACACAGTCTCAGTCCAATTTCTCTGGAAGGAGGAGCCGTTTTCTCAGGACAGTTGACTGTCAGGAATTTCCTCCCTCGGCACACTTGTTTTTAAGCCTGCACACCTGCAGCCTGCATACATGGCTGGCTGAGAGATGTAGCAGCACACAGCCATGGAGCGCTATGAGCAGCTGCTGCGCGCAGCTGGGTGCCTGGACCTGCGCGCCAAGCCTGCCAAACAGAGCCTGGACGAGCTGCTGGAAGAGAGCTGGCATGCCCGGGTCCTTGCGTCTGCAAAGCAGCTGCACAGCAGCAGCACAGAGGAGCTCTCACAGATAACCGGGTTCCAGGGCGAAGGCGTGGCATGGGAGAAGCTCAGCACAGGGAACAGGCTCTGGCTATATGGGCAGTCGATCAAGCCGCTAGACAGGGAAAGAGTCTTCAGCTCCACTGTTGTGCCAGCCCTGGCCTACCTGGAGCTAGCATGGCGGAAAAAGGAAAGAAGCCAGGCGTGGCTGAGCCAGGTGCGTGTTTTTTATGTGCGCTGCGCTGCTGCACAAGCGCTTCACACAGTGTATGCACGCATATATGCAAATATGCAGTCAATCGCATTGCGTCTGAACTGCTGAAAGCTGTTGTGCTTCCAGTCCATCACCATTTTCAGCTCTCGCCAAGTCTTTGCCATAATGCCTCCGCATTCCAGCACTTTTGGGCATTACAGCTGTGCTGCTCCACTTAATACTCACTTGAGAGCTTTAATATGGATGCACAGCAGGATTTAAGTTAGGTTTTATAGGGTTTGCTTTTCATTGCACGAGGCAGCTTCATACGCCCAGGAACTTCACCAGTTCTCCCGCCTTTTTGTGGTGCACCTCAGGCAATGCAGAACCAGGAGGAGGTGGTCAGGCAGAAAGTGCAGGAGGCACAGCAGCAGAAGCAGCAGCAACAGCAGCAGCCCAGCAGCTACCAACACCTGCCCTTGCATCCTCAGCCACACCCTCAGCTGGGAGCGCAGCAACAGCCAGTGCGACAAGCACCAGGTGCGGTGTAGCATTATTCCTCCTGATTGTTGCATCAGGCAGAGATATTGCAGCTGTCCGGCTGCCATTGAGCTTGCTTTGTCATCGTGTGTAGCGTCTTCTTGTGTAAGCACGCTCAAAGGCATCTGCAACCTATAAAGTCTACGAGGCTAACATTTGTCCCATGCAGGCTATGCCAACGGGCGGGGTATGGTGCCACCAACCAAGTCTCAGTAAGTGCCGGGCGGGAGGCGTGTGGGTTCTCAAATACAGACAACTCAACAGTAGGGATTTGCGTACATGTGTGCAGTGTGGATGTGTGTCGTATGCTTGGAAATCCTTGCTCTTCCTCAGAACAGAAAGACTGAGCATGTCCATAAAAGTGTTACTTGATCTTATCCGCTTGATCCTCTCCACTCTCGCGCAGGTGGCAGCGCCCCCCTGGCCTCGTGCAACCTGCGCCTCTAAAGGTGAGGGGCAGTCTTTTTCTTGCAGCCCACTCTCCCACTTTGATGGGTGTTCACTCTAGTTCAAATTTGTTTTGAATGCCAACTAGCAAAGGGGCCCTAAAGCAGGCTTTACACGCCTCCTCCCCAACCTCTGAGTGCTTCTTTGTAGGTTGCAGCTGCAAATCTGCTGCAACTTAGCTACTTCATGCTCTGCACTAGGCACAGCCCACCACGCCCTAACTCGCTCCTCGCTTCCACTGCTTGCCCCACCACAGCAGCAGCTGAAGCCCCCCCTCCCTGTGCTCCCAGCATACCCTGGAATCAAGGCAGCGCAGTCCCTTGCGACCTCCCAGCAGGCAAACAGACAGGCGCAGCACACCCCACCGCAAGTCCCACGCCAGCTCCCTCAACAACGCGCAACTCCCCAAGCCCTTGGCTCCGCCAAAGCCCTGCTCCCGCAACGCCCACAAGGCCTTGGGCCCTCCTCCAAGCCCTTGCTGCCTGACCACACACAGCAGCAGCAGCAGCAGCAGCAGCAGCAGCAGCAGCAGCAGCAGAGACCCAATGCTCGAGGCAAGGGGCCCACACAGCCCAAGCCGCCTCCAGGTCAGTGGTTGGGTGGACAAAGTCTACTTCTAGACGTATGATGGCATGTGTGCTGCTTTCGCCATGACTGACGCATGCATTATCCCACTTTTCCAACATTGCACTGTTGTAGCTGAGACAGGTGTCCACGTGTAGGTGATATGAGATGGCTAAAGCAGTTAACTAACAGCATCCTGCTCTCTGTTTTGCAGAGCCTGAGGTCATCGCCATCACATCCTCGGATGATGAGGGGGAGGGCGATGCAGGGGCAGCCAAGTCTGCAAGGGATGCTGTGGGCACCAGGCAGAGTGCGCGCCTCAGCAGCCTGTACGGCAGCCCAGAAAAGGATGTGCTTAAGGTGAGTGTGGCTGCTGTGGTCTTCCTCCTCGTTTCCTTTGCAGCACACGCTGTGGACCCTGCCATCAAAGCCGTCCAGGCTTGGCAAAGTGCTCAAGGTCGTTTGTCTGCAGCACTTCACCAAGCCTGGGCAGCTGGGTGCATGGGGGTTGACATCCGCAAAATTGCTGTTGCGCAGTCTTTGGAGTTTGAGTTGCATCTCTTCAGGTTGCCTGCATCTAAAGCCAGCATGTGCTCATCCCACACGTGTGAACACTGTGCTTGCCTGCTGCTGCAGGACATGTCGTTCATGTACCCGCCTGATGAGCCCAAACGTGCTCTGATTGTCAAGGGCAGCGACCTGCAGCACCTGCGCGACGAGGAGTTCCTGAACGACACCATCATGGAGTTCTACATCAAGTGAGTGAGAGTGCCTCCTTGAGATGAGGTTATTGGGGTCTTGCTTGCTTTCACTCATGACTGTAGCTGCTGTGTGGGGCACACAGTTGGAGGCAGAGGACCAGTAGTGTGTGAAATGCACAACAGCTTGTTCGCATGCTCCTGTATGCCCATCACCACGCTCTCATCCTCCTCTCCATGCACTTTCCCACGCACCTGCTTGCGCAGGTACCTCCAGCAGCAGCTGCTCCCTCACCGCCGTGCCCGCTGCTACTTTTTCAACACTTTCTTCTTCACCAAGCTGTCCGAGAAGCTGCCCACCAACAAGTGCGGCAGGCAGTCTGGGGGAAGCAACGGAGGCGAGGGTGGGCCCATGCCCAAGGAGCAGAAGGAGCGAGCAGGCCATGCGCGCGTCATGAAGTGGGTGAAGGTGCGTGGCTGTGAGGATGCGAGCCTGCGTCAGGGTGTGCTGAGAAAGGCTCTGCCAGTTTTCATAGCAAGTGTCAGAATATAAAACAATTAGGCGCTCGTTGCTTAGGAGCAGTGCAGCGGAGCCTCACCGATGTGTAAGTATGAGTGTTACTTATGCCTGTGTTTGGCGCACAGAACGTGAACGTGTTTGACTACGACTACCTGCTCATGCCCATCCATGAGGGCCTGCACTGGAGCCTCATCATCGTCTGCCACCCCCGCAACGTGCTAGACCCTGAGGCACCCGGCCAGACATGCATCCTGCACCTCGACTCCATGGACGGTGCGTGCCCTAGCATTTCAACTGTCAGCTTGTGTGTGCAATTGCACACATGTGCGCGTGCTGCAAGTCAATCACAGGCTCTGGGCTCCCACAAAAAAGCATGCCGCCCTCTTCCTCAGCAGTGCTGTGCTGCTGGTTCTTCTCTCATACCTGCGGCATGTGATATGATTCTTATCATCATCAATCTGAAAGTCACACAAAGACCACTTCCTCTTGCCTGCCTGCAGGCGGCCACACCTCAGGCCCCGTGTTCCGCCACGTGCGTGAGTTCCTGCGCTTTGAGTGGGAGCGGCATGCACAGGCGCGCGCAGAGGCGGAGGGCAGACAGCCAGAGCTGCTCCAGGAGCCGCTGCCTGACTTCCAAGCAGGTGTGTGAGGTTGTGATCGCGTGGAACCCCTTGGCGCAGCACAAGAGACATCATTATGCCTTTGGGTTCAAGCATTGTGCGCGAGTGTCCCTGTTTGGGGGATGCTCACTTTTGCATGCCTGGCTTTTCAGTGTTGCTGGTGTGACAAACATCCACTGTCTGCACCACTGTTCCTGCCACGCAGCCCAGTGCCCCCAGATCAGGGTCTCTGCGATCCCTCGCCAGGACAACCATTGGGACTGCGGGCTGTTTGTGCTGGCGTACATGGACTTCTTTTGCCACGACGCGCCTGACCAGATGCCGAAGGACTTTGTGCTGGGTGTGTGAGCAGTGGCTCCCCATACTTTGTGTGGGGTCAATCATGCCGTGTGTCTGCGTGCCTGAGGTATTTAGGTAGAAGGCTCGTTGTTTGCTTATGCTCCTAGTCGTTTGAGAATAGTAAACTTCTGCATTATGGAAGCAGTCCCCATGCATCTACGCTCGCATCCTACCCTTTTCAGCTTTTGGCATCCTCTGCTTTGCATGACACTGCTCGCAGAGTTAAAGAAGACAACTCGGCAACGGGGTGGCTCAGTGTCCGTGCCTTCGTGCAACCCTAACTTCCTGAGCGCCAACTGGTTCTCAGGGATGAACGCAGGCGCGCTGCGCTTCTTCCTGCGGTACCTGTGCCACAAGTTCATGCTGGAGCAGGTGGGCATGCGTTGCTTGGTCGTTGCTCAGGGAATGTGCGCTAGGCGTTGTGTGTTGTCCGTTGCTCCCTGCAGTCAGTCACAAGCGGTCAGGTTGGCCAATGTCAGGTATAAGTTGTATCTAGCAATAACACCCTGCAAACAGTCATATTTTTGGGCAAGCATTCTTGTGGCCATGCTGAAGGCTCTCTTGTGGCTACACTGATTTCACAGGCGCCTCATCAAGAGTCGGAAGCCTGCAATGAGCTGCGGAAGAGCGTTGCTGAGTATGAGGGCCACGTCTCACGCGAAACGTGAGTGCGAATGCTGACGCTTCTGCTGTGTAGGAGAATTGCGTACACAGATCTGCCTACTATTTGTGCATGCATACGTGGGCGTGCTCAGGGGCTCTGAGCAATTCACCACCTTTCTTCCCTCACCATGTGTGTGCAGGCCTGGGCTCGTGTACATCCCTCCCCCCATGTATACTACGCACTCCCACAAGCAAGCAAGCACCCCACAGCCCACAAAGCAGTTCAGCCGGCGGAACAGGTCCAAGCAGCAGCAGCAGCGGCAGTCGCAGTCGCAGTCGTCTGCAGGGCAGCCAGATGCAGCAGCAGGAGAGGAGGTGAAAATCGACTCTATGATGAAGACACCACCACAGGAGCAGCAGCACCAGCTGTCGCAGCAGCAGGTGATCGAGATTCAGGGCAGCACGGACGTCGATCTGAGACCCAGCCAAGGAGGAGAGGCACCAGGTGGCGCCAACCAGCAAGAGGGGCCACAGGGGGGCGCCCAGGTGGGGGTTAGAGCAAGCTGAGAAGGCTGGAGTTTGGCAGCTGAGGATTCATGCTTCCACTGCTGGCCTCAGCCGCTGAGCCTGAACAGCGGAGCGGAGTTTGTAGGCTGCAAGTGGCTGCAAAAAAAAGAGTGTGCACAAATGCTTCCTCCCTTTGTCTGCACAGCAAACGCTGCAGTGCATTGCTCAGAGAGCACCCTTCAAACAAATGCATCCCTCCCCTACACGCTCATGCATGCAGGCCGATGTAAAGCACGCTGAGCATGCTGCACAGGAACCAGGTCATCACCAGCAACAGCAGCACCAAGAGGGAGAGCAGGGGGCGCAAAACAAATTAGAGCAGCATCAGCAGCAACAGCAGCAGCACAGGTCGCAAGCACGGCATGTTTCCCGGGAGAGGCAGCGGGCGCGCAGCCTTGCCAAGCGCCAGCAGCAGCAGCGGCGGCAGCAGGAGGGCACAGACAGCGAAAATGGTGAGCAAGATGAGTTCCAGGATGCGCGGGAGCAGTGTGAGCTGCAGGGGGCCATGCACACCACGTGCGAGGGTGCAGGGGCACAGCAGCAGCAGGGGGAGCAAGGGGAGGAGCAGGAAGGGCTGCCCCAGACGCAGTGTGTGCACACGCCCGCAGTGCAGGGCCAGGGTCTGCAGCACCAGGGCCAGGAGTGTGTGCAGCTGGGTGGTGATGCGTGGGGGGGGTCACAGCAGGAGGAGGAAAATGGGCAGGATGCAGGTGACCCGGAGGAGCAGCAGATGCGGGAGCTGCAGCAGGCCAGCCTTGACCGCCGCAGCGAGCTGCAGAAGCAGCAGCAGCAACAACAGCAATATTACCAACAGCAACAGCAACAACAGCACCAGCTACAACAGCAGCAGCAGCAGTCCAGATCTCCCCGCCACCATCATCATCATCGTCAGCACCACCAGCACTGCAGCCAATATCAGGAACAGCCGCAGCAGCAGGGAGAGGAGCAGTGGCGCTACCAGGCGCTCATTGCGTCTGGGTCAGACACGAAAGAGAGCGACGGTGAGGACACCTCCCCTCAGCTGGGAGAGCTGCAGTCCCTTTTAAAGGAGCAGCAGCGGCAGCAGCAGCGGCAGCAGGAGCGGCAGCAGGAGCATGAGTGCCTCAGCATGCAAGGCAACGGCACGCAGTGCAGCCGCGCTGCTGGCCCCTTTCCTGCTGCTGCTGCTGGGGATGGGGGCCATCGTGAAGTGGTTCGAAAAGAGGAGCTGCAGGGCGCGGTACCGCGTCCTGGAGACCCTCACAGCAGCACAGACGAGTCGCTTGTGTACAGCTCAAAGGACCACAGCAGTTTGGAGGAGCAGGAGTGGGAGGACGCGCAGCCGCAGGGGCAGCAGCAGCAGCAGCAGCAGCAGCAGATGTACCAGCAGCGAGTAGTGCAGGGAGCGCCGCAGCGTCACACCCCCCCACTTGGTCGCCACCACCACCACCACCTTAGCCAGCAGTGGCAGCAGCATGAGCTGTGCGAGCAGCAGGCCCCTGTGCTGCCTGCACACGGCAAGCGCGCAGGGTCGCCCTGCTTAGGCGGCAGAGGCAGCCAGCAGCTGGGCTCGCAGAACAGTGGGGAGGCACGCGGGCACTCTGGCAGGGGGGAGGAGCAGGGAGGCACGGGCAGTGCAGGGGTTGGTGGGAGTGGGGGTGACAGCGAAGTGAAGCTGCACCGGAAGCAGCGCCTGGCAGCGCAGCAGCAGCAGCAGCAGCAGCAGCAGCAGCAGCAGGAGCATGCGAAGAGGCAGCGGCTTGTGTAGATGAGAGTTATGAAGAAGAAGAATGAGGCACAGAAGAAGGAGAGAGAGAGAGAGAGAGAGGGAGAGGGAGAGGGAGATTGCAAAGTGCAGGGAGAGAGCGCCTATGAGTGGCTGTCTGCGTGTACATATATGCATGCGCATGCACACCTGCATGCGTAAGTCGCTGAACGTCCGCGCGTGTTTGGGTCTCTAAGCTGAACTTGGCGTCCTCACGACAAAACTTGTCCCCTGTGCTTCATTTCGTTTGTACTTTTTTGTGCTGGCGGACCTCCGCCCTTGCACTGCCTGCACTTTCCTGCCTTGGCTGGAGTCTCCTGAGCTTATTCACGCAGCCTGTGGGATGACGATTGATTAGGGGATAGAATTCGGTCATGTGGACCATGTCTGCAGCAGTGCTGTGGGGCTGCTAGTGAGTGTTTGTGTGTGCGCACACTTGAGCAGGCATGTTTATGTCAGTGACTCGACGCACTTCTGTGCTTCTTTGTCCCCAAACATTGCCAACCACTATCTTGGTGCAAATTGACTGACATTCATTGCATAGGCAAATGAAATCTGTTTTGCGAGGTAAACTCCAGACAAATCCATCCAGGCTCCCACTCTCCCCAGCTCCCAGGCGCCACAAGGCCACCTCCATCACTCCCATGGCCACGCCCAAGCAGATCAGCTTTGCCACGGGCAACAAGAAGAAGCTGGAGGAGGTGAGGCAGTGAAGCAGCTCTTGCATTGCGCGCGCATGCACATGCGCACATGCCATGGCCTTCGTACGTGCAATTCACACACACACACACACACACACGCACGCACGCACACACACACATGTGTGTGCGTGCCCACATGTGTGCACGCACGCACAAGACACGCACTAACGCACGCACGCACACACATACGCTTGCGCACGCACGCGTTCTCATGCACCCTGCCGCAATCATGTCATGCTCCAATGAGTTCAAAAGCTGCGCTTGATCACTGCACTCATTTCACGCAAGGTGGTGGCCATCATTGCCGCGGGAAGCACACTGCCCTTCACTGTGGAGGCAGCCAAGGTGGACCTGCCTGAGCTCCAGGCGAGTGTTGATTCCAGTGCTGCTGGAGGCTCTAGGGTATGACAGCGTTTGTGACTCTCTTGCAGCTCTGATGGTGCTTTTTCCTGGTTATGCTTCGCATCACTGCCATTTGAGCTCCTACGTGTCTGCACGCGTTCTTGAAGCACTTACGTATGCTCACACGACAGGGCGAGCCTGAGGACATCAGCAAGGAGAAGTGTCGCATCGCAGCCAAGACCATCAGTGGGGCAGTGATGGTGGAGGACACGAGCCTGTGCTTCAACGCCTTGAAAGGTCTCCCAGGTGAGCAGCTGCTTAGTACAATGTGGCCAGGCTACTACAGAGTCAAGTAATTAGTGTGGTGCAGCAAAATGTACCGCCACAAAGGGTTTCTTGGGCACAGCAGCACCAAATTGTAATCGAAGCTTGGAATCAGTGTAACACACAGCACACATATGTTTTCAAATGTATGCAGGCCCTTACATTAAATGGTTCCTTGACAAGGTCGGACATGATGGACTCAACAGGATGCTAGGTGAGCTTTGTTGTTGTTTGTTGCTAACGTTAATTAGATGTGCTGGAGCACCTCAGCAATTGAGCAAGATGACATTTGCTACTCTTTTACGAACCTACCAAAGCTCGCATTGACTGTCTCCTTTTCTGCGTGCAGCCGGCTTTGAGGACAAGACAGCATACGCACAGTGCATCTTCGCTTACACATCAGGTATGTGCTGATTATGATTGCTGTCACACTGTTGAACAGTGTGTGCAAGCAACACTGCATAGTCAATTGCACTGATTGTCTGTTCTATGCAAGAGCCACTTTCAACACTTTGAGCCGTGGATAGGGTCGGGGACTGGCAACTCAACAAAAGTGTGAGTTTGATGTAAGAGAGAAGTGTGCCTATTTAAAACTTTGCTTTTCCATGGCACACTCTCCCTGCAGGCCCAAATGAGGAGCCCGTAACATTTGTGGGGCGCACGCATGGTCGCATTGTGCCTGCGCGCGGCCCTCACAGCTTTGGCTGGGACCCAGTGTTCGAGCCAGAAGGCACAGGCAAGACCTACGCTGAGATGGACCCTGAAGCCAAGAACAAGATCAGCCACAGGTGAGCCAGTAGGATGCATGCCTTTGTGGTTGGCCTCTTAGGAAGAGTAAGAGCAAGCAGGAGAAGAATCTAAAGTGAACGGTACTACCCTGCAAAAAGTGGTTCTGTGCATGCGCAAACACAGCTCTCGTGAGCTCTGCTTCTTGCTTGTATGCTGTGCGTCCACACTGCAAGCCTCAGCCCCGCTTTGTCTTCCCCACGCACAGATACCGTGCACTGGACGCCCTTCGAGCGTACTTGGTAGGGAGAGCCTGAGAGATTCTGGGCATACTTCCACAAGTCGTGAAAGTTATTAGGTGCTTTTCTATGCTGGTCACTAAGCTAGTGATACGCACAGAGTGATTGTCAGGTGTCATCTGGGAGGAGAAGATTCATTTCATGACATGCCCCTTGTGCTTGCTCATGTGTGCCATTCACATTCATGCAATGAATAAAGACCAAGAGTGATTCATCTGAGCCCGTACCGTTTTTTTTTTTTTTAGCACTCTTCTGTTTTGATATGTATGCTGCCTGCTAGGAAAGCTTCGGCCAGGAAAGAGACTGTCAAAAACAGTTGAACTCTCAAAAAGGTTGGATCAACAGAGTTAGCTGAGCTAGATGTTGCAAACCATAAAAGTCTAACTGTTTACATTACGCCATTCAGTCAGTCAAGAACAGAGCAATACTAGATTTTAACCATTTAAACATTTACATTTCAAGATTACAAGTTGACCTGCAGGATCATCCTGAAAGCTCT
>QFBH01000788.1:3630-17800 GCA_004335885.1 Dunaliella sp. M2 | reverse complement strand
GCGTGCGTGGGTGCGTGTGTGTATGTGTGTGTGTATTTTTTACGCATGCGTGCACAGTCTGTGCAGCTCATGTGTCAGGCTTCCAAACTCACCTGAAGCTTCAGGCACTACAAGTGAATGAACCTCTGAAAGCCAGCTCCCACGCACCCAGCATGCTGTGCAAGTCAAGATTGGATTCAATACAAAGTTTTCTTGTCCTTTGCTGTGGAACGAAGGGGGTTGTGTCAACGTGATCTAATATGCAGCAAGGAACTGGGCAAAGAAAACTTTTTCTGGAGTTTGGAACTCCAAGATGCAGCGTGCAAGAAGGGGGGCCATTGCCTTGGGGCAGCAAGTGAGTTTGGCGCTCGCAGAGGAGACTGTTGCTGAGTAGGCCCACCCGCTCCCTCCTGCGCACCCTGCTGGCACATACAGCACACACCCATATGCACGCAGCCGTGAGTAGGCACAGCAGCTGACCGTGGTGGCGCTTCTCGCACGTGCACTTGTGCCTGCAGGCCCTGAGATGGTCCCGCCAAGCCAGTGGAGTGGAGGTCGCGGCCATGCCCGGCCAGCTGCTCCGCTTCTCCTCCATTGCAGGCATGGAGAAGGTGGGTTTCTGCTGCTGCTGGCAGCAATGCAGAGAGGGACAAGCAAGCACTGGCAGTTCAAATGCAACGCGCGCTCCGCTCTGCTGCTGCTGCGCTCCTCCCAGCCCACCTCCTGTACCTCCCTCTTGCAGGCGCCCATGAGCAAGGCGGAGCCCACGGAGTTCATTAACGACCGCTACATGGCCATGGAGCAGCGCCTGAAGGTGAGAGAGCCCCTCTTTCTGCGCTTGTCTAATGCAGCATTGACGCAAACCCTTCCCGCAGCACAGCACTCACAGCGACACCCCCTCTCCTACGCTCGCAGGCCGTGCGGAAGCGCCTGAACCAGCCCCTGACAGTGGCCGAGAAGGTGAGAGGCGTGCTCGGGTGTGCTCGAAGGGGAGCTCCTCGGCTTGATTTTCCGAGACCTGCTGCACTGCACACAGGCACCCAAGTGACACAGGCTGCAGCACCCACTCAGCACTGTGCTGCCCACCCCTGCAGATTGTGTATGGCCACCTGGATGAGCCTGAGACCCAGGAGCTGACGCGTGGCGTGAGCTACCTCAAGCTGAGGCCAGGTGAGCGAGCGCGCAGAGGCGCAGCGCACATGCGCGTGCACACGTGCATGCACGAGCGTGCGCTTGTGCTGCAGGGGCTGCTGCGTTGTGTCTCTTCCCCTTGCGTGCTGGGCAGAAGCTGCTCTGCATGCGCAACTAGTGCATAGCTGGTTCAAGCTGTTCATGTGCTGCCTGAGCTTGCGCAGTGCAGGCTGTTGCGTGTGTGTGGGTGTGTGTGTGTGTGTGTGTGTGCGCGTGTGCGTGTTCATGAAACCACTTCAGTGTGGAAGTGTGTGTGTGTGTGTGTGTGTGTGCAGAAATGTTTGTGTACGCGCTCACTTAGTGTGTGCTGAACAGGCCGCCTTTGCTGCAGCGCTTTGTTATGTATGACAGTAGTGAGTCGAAGGGTGTATGTGTCGTTGGGACAACCACTTGGAGTATGTACAAGGCCACTGGAAAGCTAAGTCTGCTTGCGCGCACCTCCGCCTGCAGACCGCGTGGCCATGCAGGATGCCACCGCACAGATGGCCATGCTGCAGTTCATCTCCTCTGGCCTGCCCAAGACAATGGTGCCCTCCACGATCCACTGTGACCACTTGATTGAGGGCACGACCTCCCCACAGCCTGACAGGTGCGCTGGGTAACTTAGAATCACTGGTTTTGCTGAGAGCAGGGGAAGCAGCTGAGCATCAAGGCGGTGCTTGCCCTGCAAGTCCTAAACCTTTGAAAAGTGAGAGTGTGGCTCCAGACGGCCATGAATCACGCACACTACGAAACACCCAAGGATGGCTGCTTTTCTTGTTTCCTCTGTGCAGGGACGGCTTTGGAGGTGTGGCGGATTTGAAGCACGCCATGACGAACAACAAGGAGGTGTACGACTTCCTGGCCACTGCGGGTGCCAAGTATGGCGTGGGCTTCTGGAAGCCTGGCTCAGGCATCATCCACCAGATTGGTGGGTGCCTGTCTTCAAGGATGTGGTCTGTGTGGATGGGACTCAAGCTGGGGTTTTTACACTGCTTTAAAGTGCGCTTGCTCTGCTGCTGTGCCCACTCAGCACACAAAGAAGTCTGTTCTCATGGCAAACTGTTTGCTTTTCTCTTCACAGTGCTGGAGAACTACGCCATCCCTGGCTTCCTGATGATCGGCACTGACTCCCACACCCCCAACGCGGGTGGCCTGAACACCTGCGCCATCGGTGTTGGTGGTGCAGATGCCGTGGATGTCATGGCTGGTGAGTGGGCATGTGGGTCATCGCATTTGGAATGCAATTGGAATGTGTGAAGGTCTTTTTGTTGTTGCTGCTGCTTGGAGGACAGAAGCAAGCTCCGCAGCAGTGCAGACACCCCTCACCACCTCATGCGTCCTCAGGCTTGCCGTGGGAGTTGAAGTGCCCCAAGGTCATCGGTGTGAAGCTGACGGGCAAGCTGTCCAAGTGGACCGCGCACAAGGACATCATCCTGAAGGTGGGCAGCAACCATGCATGTGCGCCAATTAGGTTGGGGGGTTTGGTGGCTGGTCAGAGCCCCCGTCCCTCTCCAGCACTCGATGGAGCCCTTCCATGAGAAACCCTCTGCCTGGTCTTCGGTTGTGGGCATTGCAGTGTGGCACTCCTGCTCACCAACGCGCAATTGTAAATGTACTCAGCATTGATTTTTGCCTACTGGTTGTTCCCTTGCACAGACTCACTCCCTGAGCACTACGACACACAACCAAGCCAGCGCAATCGCGTCCCAGGAGATGCAAATACATTCATGCGTGCGCGCCTTGCACATGCAGGTGGCTGGCATCCTGTCGGTGAAGGGTGGCACAGGCGCAATTGTGGAGTACTTCGGCCCAGGCACTGAGTCGCTCTCTGCCACTGGCATGGCCACCATCTGCAACATGGTGAGCAAGGGGGGGGTTCTATTTTGGGACAGGCAGAATGCAGCTTTGCCTGGTTTGCTGCTGGCTCAAGAAGGCTGAGGGGCAGCTTATGTGTTTCATGGTCGCTCGTGAGCATCTCAACACCAAATTGAAGCGATGCCTTCACACCTGTGACTGCACAGGGTGCTGAGATCGGCGCCACCACCTCCATCTTCCCCTTCAACAAGCGCATGTACGAGTACCTGCACGCCACTGACAGGCCCAAGGCCGCCCAGCTTGCTGAGGCCTTCAAGTGAGTCCTGCTCCCGGTGTTTACGTGTTGCACAGAGGAGAGTGCTGGGAGGTTGTGCGTCCCTTGAAGGGAGAGTGTGCTTTTCCAACTAACTCTCAGGCTGTTTGAGCATGTTTGCAGCCTGTAGGCGTATCTGCCTGCATGGGTTTGCACTGATGGGGACTCTGCATGCTTGCTCACTGTGCGCTGCACTGCGCCCGCGTGCACAGGGAGAACCTGGTCCCTGATGAGGGTGCCAAGTACGACCAGCTCATCGAGATCAACCTCAGCGAGCTGGAGCCCCACATCAACGGCCCCTTCACACCTGACCTGGCCACCCCCCTGTCCAAGGTGAGTCGTCTTCATTGACAACGCGTGATGGCACACCTTGCCTGTAAGTTACAGCACTAAGTAGACGGACATAAAAGTGGGAACAGGCTCAGGAAACTGGTGCAGGGGATGAGCTAAAAGGCTGGGACACTTGCACATGCACTGCACACCGACGCACCTGCAGTTCGCGGACACCTGCCGTGAGAAGGGCTGGCCCACCAACCTGAAGGCCTCCCTCATTGGCAGCTGCACCAACAGCTCCTACGAGGACATGACCCGCTCCGCCAGCATCGCCCGCCAGGCCCTGGCTGCAGGTGTGTGGCCCTCGTTGGGTTAGACTGAAGATGGATTTGGGCGTGGGTCATGGAATCACTCTCTTAACCACCTGTCTTGTCCATGCATCCCCAGCTCCAGTTGCAGGCTGGTTAGCCTTGTTTGCACACTCACGTGTGCACTCATGCATGCATGCACGTTTACACCTGCAGGCATCAAGGCCAAGGTGCCCTTCACCATCTCCCCTGGCTCGGAGCAGATCCGCGCCACCATCGAGCGCGACGGCATCCTGGATGTGTTCAACAAGGTCGGCGGCACGGTGCTGTCCAACAGGTGAGTGTGTGTCACCATGCAGGCTTTCCATCCTGTTATGACAGCGCATGGCGTGTTGCTGCTGAGTTGTGCAGAACACACGAGGGTGGGAGAGCAAGGCCACTTTGTGGGTAGGCTCTGCTTCCAAACACCTCGCGCGCCTCAATGAGGTCCAGGGTGCTGAACTTCGTCCTTTGCACACACACCCCTCCCTGCAGCTGCGGCCCCTGCATCGGCCAGTGGAAGCGCACTGACGTGGCCAAGGGAGAGCCCAACTCCATCATCACCTCCTTCAACCGCAACTTTGCTGCGCGCAACGACGGCAACCCTGCGACCCATGCATTTGTGGCCTCCCCCGAGATCACCACGGCCATGGCCATCGCAGGTGCGCGAGAGTGATGCTGAGAGCGCTGGGAATGAAAAAGCAGCTGCTCATGGACTGCTTCCATTCTGGATGTGTTTGCGATGTTTCTAAACTCAGCCAAAAATAGCTAGCATTTTGAAAGAGTATTACTTGCGGTGGTGTGAGACACACACGCAAGCTGTCAGCCTGGCTCGTGACTCACTGGGCACACTTGACACTGTGCTCCTGCTGGACGCACCCAGGTGACTTGACCTTCAACCCTGAGAAGGACACGCTCATTGGCGCGGACAACCAGGAGATCTCCCTGAACTCGCCATTTGGAGAGGAGCTGCCAGCTGCTGGCTTCGATCCAGGTGTGTGTCGCAGCGTTTTTTGTTTCTGTTTGGGCAGGGCAAAAATGTCGCAAAGCACCGAAGCCAGCTTGCATTGCACGACGTGCATCTGCACTTTGACCTGCCTTGCAGGAAGTCGCGCATTTGCTGCCCATGCCCATGTGCGTTTTTCGCTTCTCTGCAGCTCATCATCAGCAGCTCATCGCCGCCATTCCACTTGCGCATGTTTGCAGGTGTGGACACCTACCAGGCGCCCCCTACCTCGCTGGAGGAGCGCGCCAAGCTGAATGTGGCTGTGGACCCCAACTCCAACCGCCTGCAGCTGCTGAAGCCCTTCAACCCCTGGCACGGAGATGACATCAAGGACTGCGCGGTGCTGATCAAGGTGAGCAGGCGCGCTGTGTGTGAGCCTTTTAAAAAGACAAACGCCAGCGAGATGAGCTTGGCGGTGTGCTCCTGTAATATCTCTCCAGCATGGCCTCCACGAGGACAGCAGCTGAGTTGCTTGTCTGCCAATCTGGATCAGAGTCATTCACTGAAACTAAAAATGACTCACAGAATTCAGATAGCACCTGACTGTCATTAGACTGTTCCTCTTGGGCTCAAGCATCCCCACCTCCCTCATGCACCATCATGCAGGCCAAGGGCAAGTGCACGACCGACCACATTTCCATGGCTGGCCCCTGGCTCAAGTACCGCGGCCACCTGGACAACATCTCCAACAACCTGCTCATCGGGGCCATCAACTGGGAGACCAACAAGCCCAACTGTGTCATCAACGTGCTGACCAAGGAGGAGGGCCCAGTGCCTGCTACCGCAAGGTGTGTTGCTGCTGCTGTTCCTGGTTGTCTGCTTATGTAATTTGCTCCTGCGCCAGTAAGCGATAATACGCTTTCTAGGTGTTCAGCGCTCTCTGTAGTTCAATCGTTTCTGATTCTGGTGTGCTCAAGCCACATGTAAGCAGCAGTCCATCATGGCAAGGAATTGCTTGAAAGCAGCCCTCAAGCACACGCGCACACGCACACACACATGCTCACGCGTCCGTACGATCCTGCGTACAGGCACTACAAGAAGGAGGGCCTGCCATGGGTGGTGATTGGTGATGAGAACTACGGAGAGGGCAGCAGCCGAGAGCACGCAGCCCTGGAGCCCAGGCACCTAGGAGGTGTGTGAAATGATGTTTGAAATGATACTGCATGCGGCAGTGGCAGGCGTTGTAGGTCAGACCAAGGGAGTGTGATACTGCAGGGACAATGCGTTGCGCTGTGCCCTGCTGTCTTGAGCCTGTATGCATGGCGCAAGCGGAAGCCCCGCGCATGTGCGCCTCGCTGGCAGGCAAAACATGGAGCAACACCCTGGCCTGCCCTCTGACACGAACACACACGCACACATACACGCACGCGCGCGCGTTGTCGGTCCTGGCAGGTGTGGCCATCATCGTCAAGTCATTTGCCCGCATCCATGAGACCAACCTGAAGAAGCAGGGCATGCTGCCCCTGACATTTGCAAACCCAGCAGACTACGACACTGTGGGCCCTCAGGATAGGTGAGGGGGCGGACCGGCTCTGCGCTGGCTTCCTAAGGTTGACTGGATGCTTGCTTGCTGGACCCAAGGTGCTGTTCAAACACATGTACAACCACAACCTACCAGAGAGGGGCTCAACAGCCTTTTCACACACACACACACACACACACACACACACACACACACACACCTCCAGGCTGTCCATCATCGGCCTCAAGGAGTTTGCTCCTGGCAAGCCCCTGAAGGTCGCGGGCAAGCGCCCTGACGGCTCCACCTACGAGTTCCTGGTGAACCACTCCTTTAACGAGAACCAGATCAACTGGTTCAAGCACGGCAGCGCGCTCAACGCGATGGCTAAGGCCTTTGAGCAGGGCAAGCTATAAGCCGGTGGTCACACTTCTGTAATGCCAAAGCATGGTTGGGGCGCGCCAGCAAAGCTGTGGATAGTGTGTAGTAGGGGTCTACCTGGGTGTTCCCCTTGCCCTGCGCACAGGGCATGGGAACAGAGTCCGAGAGCGAATGCTGTAGCCTGGGAGTGAAGTGTGCATGGATGTCAAGGTGCGCAGGCCGCTGCACCTTGAGTGCGGGGATGGGGAATTGGGTATGTCAAGCAGCACATGCCTTTGCCTTCTGCCTCCTCTCCAGATCTGCTGGTCATTTGGAGGGCAGCAGGCTGTGCTTTCAAAGCCTAGTGTGCGTGGAGGATGTGCTAGTGAGGTAGAGGACTAGGGGAAGGCTGTGCTAGTGTGTGCCATGTGGAGACTGACTGGCATTGCATTCACGCTGTGCTCATGACTACAAGGACTGATTCAGGGAAGAACCGTGTTGTTATGCTTATTCCGCTGTGACCTCAGTAGGGTGTAGCTTTGTGTACCAACACCAGCATTATTGGCTTTTCTTTAGGACTGGCTTGTTCTCCTTGACCTGTCCAGTTCACGCGATTTGAGCATGCTGCTAGGAATACTCTCGCGCAACGTTCGCAGGGTTTCGAGCATGTAAATAATGTATGTGTTACACAGATGATGGAAAGCATCCCCCCCCCCCCCTCTCCCTTCTGACAGCCGATGAAAGATGATCCCTGTGTGAACCAGGAACAGTCTGAGAGAATGCCATGTAGGAAAAGCGGGGCATGAAACACTGGAGACAGGATTAAGGAATGAAGACCCTCGGAGCATTGAGCGAGCTGTTTGGGGAAAGTAGCTCTGGAAACAGGCAACAAAGATCCCCACATTTGTCCTCTTTGGCCATCTCCCTAGATTGCAACCGTCCAGGAGCTAAGAGAAAGAAGGCCGTACAGCAAAGTTGGAGGAGATACATCACAGTTTGTAGGACACAAACCTTGTACAACAAAAATTTACGACCCCTTTCTGAAAAAGTAAGAAATCGACACTGGTTTGGACCTGCAGCCCCTTCTGCACCTCACAACACCTGCACTCAGCTAGCCCCTCGAATGCCTCACTGGTGCTAACAAAGCCAACAGCAGCCAGCAAAAAAACTGACCTTGACTCCCTGTCGATGCATACAATGAAATAGAACTCACCAAACAAAACGCTGCACAGTGCAGACAACGGCATGACCACTCAGACGCCCACCCTCATTTTGGAAGATCACGCGCTAAATAACATACAAATACAAACATGGCGTGAAGCATCGCCGCGCATCAAAGCACCCCAGCAGGTCACATTTAACCATACATACTTCGGCCAACAGCACAGAATGCATCATGCCCGGTGAGGCTGTTGTGCTCTAATTTTATTCTTTTGACACAGATCCCTGCCCTGGGTACTGCACGACAGACCGCGGATTTGTTCCACCCTTCACCCTTGCAGCATTGAAATGTTAGCCAGCTGCATTGCCAGAGATGGCGGTAACAGTGAGGGGCGCTCCGCTATCACCTCGGTGGGGCTCCACTGCAACAGACACTGCCATTGGGGATGTGGCAGCCCAGTATGCAGAAGTGAGGCGTGGCCTGGCTCGGCCGCTGTCTCTGATTGCTGCTGCTGCTGAAGGTGTTGAAGGTGTTGCTGCTGGTGCTGTAACTGCTGGTGGTCATGTAACTGCTGGGGTGCTTCTGGAGGTGTCTCAGAGGGCTGGGTCAATGTGGGTGGCAACAAGAGTGTGGAAGTGTTGCTTGAGGAGTCTGGGGAAGTTGAAGTGCCCTGACCTCCCACAGACATGCTGGTGAGCACCTGAGCAGCCAGAGCCTCATCTTGAAGACCTGGGACATTAATGAAAGCAAGGTATTTGACGAGTGAGAGGCATCCTTCTTTATGGTATTTTGACTTACTCACAGCAGGGGAGCTGTTGCTTGTGCAGGTCACACACTGAAGCGTGCCTGAAGGATTCTGATCAACCCTTTTCCCAATCTTTCCTGCTTTCATTATAAGCTTATGCGTTGCATGTGGCCATACTTGCACACACCTGAGTCCTCTAAGTCTGTGGTGGTTGCAGCTGCTCTTTCATGCATCATCTGAAGCCAGTGCCGAACTTCGGAGGCACGGAAGCAACACCTGCAGATGGCAGATACGAAAGATAGCTCAGTAAGACAGGCACAACAGCACAGCACCTCATTCTGTGAAGCACTCTCTAATTGGTCCGATTAAGATTGTCAGCATGAAACCATGCACTGCAGGACATTTGAAGCCCTTGTCTAAGACCGCTCGCTGCTGCTTGTTTCTGCTTGCGCGCAGCTGCTGGACTGAGCAAAGGACTGAGCAACTGCAGCTGCATCCTATATTGTTTGGAGTGAATGAAGTCCCAAGCGGTATGTTGGAGGGGCTCGTGCAGTAGTGAGCCAACTATAACATTCAGCGGGGTCACACAGGTCGAGCATGCTAGTGCCTTGCAGTAGGCGTACCTAGCCTTCTCACCTGGTGCGCGTGTTGTCCAGCATGTGCAGCACTACAGCAGCAGCATGGTCTGTGTCTGGCCCCACGATCTGTGCCCTGTGCAGGCAGCAAGAGGACAAAACTCGTTGCGGCTTGGGCAAGCAAGAACTGGGAGAGGGGCTTTAATATCAATAATATCAAATTGTGTCTAACAACAGAAGAGCGGGCCAGGTTAGCAGGACCAACCTGTGCTTCACCTGCTAAGAAAAGCATGGGATCTCATGACAAGGCATGGCATCCAGGTGGGTTGTTTCGGAGACCTGGCTGGCCTGGACTGGAAAAGCACAGGCGCACTGAGTAGCTGCCTAAGATGACGCTATGTGAGCTGTGATCCCACGCCAGTCTTACCTGGAAAATGCATTGGGTCCAAAGTCGCCCAAGACAGGCCCTGGGACCTTGACCTGCTTGCCAACAAGGTCTGCCACCTCCTCAAGTCTGCGCGCACGGGTGGGTGGGTGTTTGAGCGGTCGGGAGCAGGAACAGAAAGAGCAGAGGAGTCGAAGCTGACTATTGCATATAGAGGCGTTAAATCCATGCTAAGTTACAGGAGAGCCTTACCTTGTGCTGCCTTTTCTGGACGGAGGAGCAGGGACTGCGTACTCAGGTGTCTTCCTCTGCTCACTGCCGATGCCGCTGGCACGTGCATTGCTGGTGTCTGCCCAGTTCACACTCTCCACGCGAGCCAGCTTGCCCTTGCCCTGCACGCCCTCATCTGTCTCTTCTTCCCCATCAGCCTTTAGCAATTCATGGAAGAAGGCTTGGTCTGCTAACCACCCACGGACCTGCGAAGGGCAGTGTGTGGCTAACACAGCGTTTGTCACCAGAAGGCATGCATGATCCCTGGTGCTTTTTAGTGCAAGCATCAGGAACTGATGTTATGGTAATTGCATCATCATTGAGGGGCGCAGGGCACCTGCTTTTGTGCACATAGGCACCGCTTCTGAGCAGGTGCTGCAGGTGCAGTGCAGCCCGCTGAGACAGCAGAATCAGGCATGCTGGAAGACATGTCTGATTGGTCTGGAAGCATATGTTCTCCAAGGGGGTTGCAAATCAAATGGAAGAATAGGGTCAAACAAGCAAGCAATCTGCCCAATGCTCCTCAGGAGGATGGATCCCAGCACCTCGGGGGCTACGACACACAGACAAAGCTGGACATGAACTCATTTCCTGGCAGATCGGATGCAGCAAATTGAGATCCTTCAGCAGGCATGTGAATCCGTGGAATTCATCAGGTAAGCCGAATGGGCAGGATTTTTGACACCTACCTGGTGCGCGTTAATGTAAAAGGTGCGGGTGTCCTCCTTGCATTTGACGAGCACGCAGCCTTTGTGTCCTGGGTCAACGCCCTGTGCACAGCAAAATACAGGAGATAAAAGGGAAAGGAACCAGTTAGCTTGAGTCGGGAAAGCACGCGACAAAGTGTCAACTGAAACCCGACTTCTCCAGCTGACAGGCTCTGACAAAGAGGAGCATGGACAAGCCATGCTGGCATGCGCAGCTACGTCCATATGAGCATTCAAGAGATGAGCTGTTCAGTTGCTTGGGAGAGGCAATGCATCCATGCATGAGTAAGCACAGGAAGGGTGCATCTGAGAGTGCTCTGTTCTGAAGGTGCAGCGAGAACGCCCGAAGCAGCATGTGTCATGCTCCATTTTCGCCAGTGGAAACTGAAACAGCTCAAAGACACAGATGAGAGGAGCAGAGAAGCAGCTGGCGTGATGCAAGCTGGGAGTCAGGGTGGAGTGGCCAGTGCGACCACGTCTGTCTGTACGAGCATAGAGTGGCAGAGAGACGAGAAGCGCTCAAAGAGCACGCAATCTACCTTGATGTGTGCGTGCAGGAAGCGGCCTGGGCCGTGCGCCTTCTCGAGGGCGGCCAGCGAGGAAGAGGGCAGCAACAGGGACCGGCCTTTTAGGCCCGCGGTCACCCCGTGCCCTCCTCCTGCCCGCCTCTTGTGGACTGCACCCATGGCCTGAAAATTATTTGCTTGTGTGAACTACAGCAACCTACAGCCAGGAAAACGTGCGTGCTAACCGATCTGGGAACACCTTGGGTTTTGCTGCTGGATCTCCACAGAATTTGCCACCATCGGTTTTATGCTGTTTCTGGTAAGAATGAGCAGTTTGAGCTTTACAACATCGCACTTATCCTGCCTCTGCTGCCTGTCAGTCTCTGCTCCACTTGTTCCCTCGTGCATGGGTTCCAGTCTGCCTTGGGACTTGGGGAGGGACGTGGGAGGCTAAGTGAAGGCTATGTGAAGGAAGGAAGATAGGAAGTGATTACCCAAAGTCCCACCCGTGAACATGAAATGCCCCAAACAACAAAGGAAGAGCCAGCAAACGAGCAAGGAAGGAGGAAGTTAGGCTGAAACAGGGGGACAATCAACTGCGCGCACACAGGCACACACAAGCACGCATGCATGCACAAACGCACGCACACACAGGCACGCACGCACGCACGCACGCACGCACAAAATAAGCTTATCACAACCTACTAACTGCAAGAAGTCAACAAAGGCAATCCAGGTCAAGGGAGTACAATGAAGATACAACAGAAGCTGTGCCTGTGTGTGTGTGTGTGTGTGTGTGTGTGTGCGGGTGACAGGGTTCAATCAATATGGACAGTCACGACCTAAAAGCACAGAGGAGGTGCTCATGGCTACTTGGAGTGCCTTTCAGAGCTAAAATACATATGGATAGTCACAACCTAGAAGTACAGAGGAAGGTGTTCATAGATGTTCATGGCTGCTTGGAGTGCCACTTCTCCAACATGATAGCTTGTACGTGGTGCAGGGCTCGGACAGCGGCTTCCACGTGGGAATCGTCAACGTCTAGGTGCGTCACGAAGCGCAACAGCTTGTCCCCGAAGTTAGATGCAAGGATGCCATCAGCAGCGAGTGCACTTCGTATTTCCTGCAGCAAGAGAACATGGCCAAATGCGCCAGATCTGAGTACGGAGATGCCTCGCTTGTGTATGAACCAAGCTAATGTGGAAGGTGGCTGCTGTCCAAACAGTGTCACACCACAGAGAACTCCGTACCTCGCTATCACATGCCGGTCCGAGCTCACAGATGACGATGTTGGTGGCGACAGGCTTGACACGTGCTATGAAGTTGTTGTCCATATTGCTGAGAGCAGTGCCCAGATATTTGGCCCTTACATGGTCGAGTGCAAGCCTGTGTGGACGAGCAGCCGAGGACTGGCTTCAGTGCCTCTCATCGCCTTTTGGCATTTCATCTCAGCTGCGCATGCATGAACCAGCAAGCCAGGCAGGTTGCCCCAAACTTGACACCAGGAAGATTGAATGAACAAAACAATGAATTCAGCACAGGCCTGAATGGTCTGTGTGAACATAAACCCCAACCCAGGCGGGTTGCAGCTACTGCAAGCTAGATCAAGCAAGACCGCTGGCGGCCTGAAGAACACCGACCTTTCCACGCTGTGTCTGAGTGCATACAAGCCAGCGGCTGCGAGGATGCCAGCCTGCCTCATGCCACCACCCATCGCTTTCCTGATGCGCCGTGCCCTTGAGATGAACTCATGAGTGCCTGTGTTTGAGCCAACGCTTTTGCTTTCTCAATGCTGTGATGCTATGCTGTGTGATGGTACGCTCTGATGATGATGAGCCTGGGCTCTTTGACAAACAAGTGGACTGGTGCAAAAGTAGCCAGAGAAATTCCAACACTCACCCAGTAAGAGGGATCCAACAGGGCAGCCAAGGCCCTTTGAGAGACAGATGCTGATGCTGTCAAAGCAGGGACCTACGTCACCTGGTCCATAAGACACTCCTTCAGCTGTAAAAGAAGCAGTGAATTCAGTGAAAGGCTTTCACAGACGGCTTCATGCTTTCCATGTCCTCCAACTTCTGCATGGGCATGTGACTTCAAGAAACAACCACTTTCAAAATAACATGCACCGAATAGGACGCTGCAGTCACGAGAGAAGCTCTGGCAATCCATGAACCTCACCGTGGCTTTCTTCTTGTGCGCTCGGGCTGCTCAAACCGTTGCACGTGGTGTGCAGGCCAGCGCAAGAGGGTTCAAAGGAGTACCCAGAGGCTACCATTGCATTGAAGAGCCTGGCGCCGTCCAAATGACAATGCAGACCCTTTGACTTGGCTGCCTGCACAATGGTTATAAGAGCACGATTTGTGCAAGGGGTGGAGACTGTAGGCTGAAGGCGGGGGTGAAATCATGCTAGAGCAGGGGCACTGACTGCAAGCTCAGGTGTGCCTCTACAAATGAGGATACAAGCACTGTTGCCACAGCAGCAGCATGCCCTTTGACCCTGTGGAAAAGAAGGGAATGGACTAAGTCACCCCCTCCCTCAGACCGAGAGTCTGAGACAACACATACCTGAGATATCAATTGCATGCTCTCCAAGGAGTAAATGCTTCCTCCAGGCTTGTTCGTGGTGTTTTCTAGGCACACCAGTGTTGTTCTCGGCAAATGTATGTCATCTGGATTGACGGCCTTCAGTACCTGCAGAGAGTCACCAAAAACGTAATGCTTCACGCTTGCAGCTCCCAGTAAGTGGCTCGAGCTTATCAGGTTGCCCCACAGCTACTTTGAGGCAAGGGGTACAGACCAGCAGCTTCCGCAGCTTCCGCAGCTTCCGCAGCAGCAGCAGAGCAGTCTTCCAATCAATCCTCTGGTACTAGCAAGCAAACCATGCACTCTGATAGTACTATACTGGCCTCATCTAAGGCACCTGTGAGGCGTTTATGCGGCCCCCTTCATCGCCTGGCACGCAGCGCACTTGGACACCTACATCAAAGGTTGAGCCTCATGACTCAAAGCTCTGATGTAACCTTCAAACTTGAAGCACCAAGTACAATTGTTTTGGCACCAGGAGAGGAGATAGAACGCGACACACACACACACAC
>QFBH01000787.1:22401-32757 GCA_004335885.1 Dunaliella sp. M2 | reverse complement strand
CTCCACCTGAAAAAAGACCTATTGCACATCCATGAGCACAGGTCACGTATCGTGTGATAGTGCACACCTCTGATGTGGACGGCGCTGGCACGAGCTCCAAGGTGTTCATGGTGATGATGGGGTCTGATGGAGACAGCGGCACAAGGCGGCTCAGGGTGAGGCAGTTTTGTGCTTTTGGTTGCTGCTTTGGCATGATTAAAACTGTGGTCTGGAGCACTCCTCACTCTTGCTGTTCAGCCTGCTCTGCTGACCAGGCTCCGCACATGAGCTGTGTGTGGGTTCTGAGTAGCTGGGTGTTTGGATGCATGCACACGTATACAAAATGGATGTGCTTTTGTACAACACAACTTGATCAGGGGCCAGGCAGGCTGTTCCAGGAGGGCAGCGTGGACTCTTTTGTTTTCACCATGGTCGACTTGGGTGAGTGCGCTCTCAAGCAGCAAGTGGGGAGCGTGCAACCCCTTAACTCGAGAAATAGCAAGGCTTCTGCGTAGAAACAAACGCTGACTGGACACTCTTGTGCTGGAAGCCACACTGTCTGATGCCTCCATCGCTTGCCAGGCGAGCTGGAGAAGCTGCTGGTGTGGCACGACAACAGTGGCCCCAACCCCTCATGGAACCTGGACTACATTGAGGTCCATGCATCCCCATTGAACAAGGTGGGTGTGCCTTGTGTGTGGCATGGTGCCTCAGCGCTTTTGAACTTCATTGGGCTTCATCCCTATGGCAGGTTCCCAATGCAAGCTTGGAAGCCCTCCTACATGCGACTTGTTCATGTTCTCACGTGCGCACCATGTGCTTCACCGCATGCACAGGTGTGGTACTTCCCATGTGGCCGGTGGTTTGATGCCAACCAGGGAGACGGTCTCATCAAGAGGCAGCTCACCGCCACGAAGGAGGTAGGTTTGATGCTTCTTTGCTCTCTCTTCATGTTACAAGACTTGGCACCCGCTCTGTGAGCTGAGTATACTCGGCTTAAGAAGAGCAAGGCAGCATTATTGTGGTATTGTATGTGTCCCTCAAACTCAGCCATTAATGATTACTTCTCCCCGACAGGACCCCAAGAAGGTCAGGACCTTGTATCGTGTGACGGTCATAACGGCGGATGAGCCTGGGGCAGGTGATGAGTCTTTCTTGCTGATGCTGCTTTGTGTTTGCCAAGGAGCCATGATGTATTTGTGCTGAATATATCGAATTGATCTGATAAACACAATAATTTGCATCTTTGCCAGGCACACATGCCAATGTGTACATCAACATCTTTGGTGCGGGTGGAGAGACAGGCCAGGTCTTCTTGGTGGATCCCACAAAGTGAGTGCATGTATGCTGGTGTTTGCCGGTCGTCCCATCACCATCCACTTGTTTTGGATCGCTTTTTCAGCTGTACCTTTCCATGCCCTGCCAGACCCCCTACGCTGATCAGCTGTCTCTCGCTTGTCCAACAATGCCTGCCCAGGAACTCTTTTGAGAGAGGCCAAGTGGACGTGTTCAAGTTCAACGCTCGGAACGTGAGCCCCATGACCAAGATCGTCATCGGCCATGATGGCAAGGGTGCTCAGAACGGCTGGAAGCCTGACAAAGTCATCGTTGAGAACCTCGTCGCTGGGGAACGCCTGGTGTTCATTGCCAACAGGTGACCTGGGGAATCGTCACATTGATTTGGCCTTGGTGCAGGGTTGGTGGCTCAGATGCATGCTTGTGAGCAGATTAGAATGTGGAAGTTAGTTGTTGCCACAAGGGGGAGGCAAGGAGTGTGAAAAGCCTGAGGCCAAATGGCATTGAAAGTGTGGCGCTTGGCCTTGTGTGCAGGTGGCTTGACAGTGAAATAGGCGACGGTTCACTGGAAGCCACGCTGTATCCTGTGAAGGACATTGCCGGAGGCGTCAAGTGGAAGCTCAACGTGGTCACAGGCAAGTGTTAGCAGGAGTGATTGGAACAAGCACCGAGAGCAAGTAGAAGACGTCACAGCTGTGTTGTGTTCTTTGACCAGACCTGCAAGACCTGTAAGAGAAGCCCTTGTGGACGCTTGCATTGTCTTTACTTCTCCCCATGCAGGCGACCTGCCAGATGCTGGGACGGATGCAGACGTCATCGCTGAGATCACTGGCAGCAAAGCCAAACACGTTGAGCCACTATACGCGATGAGGGTGAGTGCCTGTGCTTGACCCAATACCAACCCATGCCTGGTTGCCCCATTCACTTGGACTCAGCACATGCCTTGTCATTGTTGCATGCAAGCATCATCTCTTGGTGCTCCTGAAATGTGATCGCGTTCATCTCTGCATTCCTTGCCTCACACACGCAGGGCGCATTCGAGGCGGGCAGGACTGACACTTTTGTGTTCACCTCCGTTGACCTCGGCATGATTGAGTTCTTGACGATGAGCCACAACGACAAGGGGCGGAGCAGCAACTGGTACTTGGATCACGCGACCCTGGAGAACCTTGGCACGGGTGAGTGCAGGTTTGGGGGAGATGCGGGGAGTGAATCACTCATGCTTGTGACTTCTTTGGAGTGCTTGGTCGTTTCTTGGATGGCAGGGTCTGCAGGCACGCTGCTGCTGTAGGTCATGGCCAAGTCAGGCAACAGAAAAGCATGACATGCATGCATCAATGTCCCCTCACAGGCGACGAGTACCTGTTCCTGTTCAAATGCTGGCTGGATTCTCGCCACGGTCTGAGTGCCAAGCGCCCCGTGCACTCCTTCAGGAGGCGTGGCATGCATGGGGCGTGCAGTTACAAGTAAGTCACTGGATCGAGCGAGACCGCCCTGCATTGATGAGGCTGAAGATGCTGGTTGTTTAAGCCGACTCAGTCTCTACTCCTTGTCCTTACATTGAGCGGAGCATTACTTTGCTACAGATCCGTCTCTCCCTGCACGTGTGTGCACACAGCACCGGCTGTGGCACAGTGGCACCAGCTGTGGCACAGATGTGGCTTGCATAACACTTAAACAGCACTGTAATCATTGCTGTGTGTTCTGCACCATGTGACACAGGATTGAGCTCACCACAGCTGCTTCAGAGCTGGGCAGCCTCCCATTTGGAACAGTGTTCATGGACATCCAAGGCTCGCTCTGCTCGACAGGTCAGGCTGAGGCATCTGTGCGAAAAGCGAGCAAAAGCGTGAGGGGTGGAAATGTCTTGGGGGAAGGGAGATTGGATAGGGCATTGTAATTTGAGGTGCAGGGCATGTGCACAAGCTCAGGCATGCATGCATGTTCAAGCCATGTCCTGCTCATTGTGAAACTCGCAATGCAGGCCGGCAAAACCTGGAGACACCCCCTGGCGGCTACTTACCAGGGACGACAGTGACGCAGCGGCTGCCCCAAGTGTGTTGAATGCAAGCAAACTTTACCTGCTCATTGCCTTTTTGTTCTGGCTGTGCCGGCCCCCCGCAATGAAGTGAATTGGATGACCGAGTGTTTTCCATCTGACCTGAGCGCAGAAAGCTCACCTCCCCCCATTGCTATCTGCACTGCTTTTTGTGCTGTAGACGCCATTTTGCCCCTTGCTTTTGTACTGTGCACGCAGCTCCCTGACACGGGCTCCATCTCAGAGCTTGAGATCGGGCACACAGGCCCAACGTCATGGCTCATCCAGTTTGTGCGCGTCACCAACGAAATGACTCGTGTGACCGCCGTGTTTGCGGCTGACAGGTGGGCTTGCTCGTGTGAGCACGTACGTGTTTGCACGTGTGCGTGTGCGTGTGCGTGCCTGTGTGTGGACCACGGCCCCTATTTTCTTTTTCATCTCAAGTTTGGGGTTGACGTGACCTTGGCTGTCCTTAAATAATGTGAGCAACTTGACGCTGCAATCCGACACACACACACACACACACACACACACACACACACACAGGCCAATGCTGCCCAACGTGCCCCTGTCCCTCAAGCCAACCGTGCTCGTGCCTTACCCCCTGTCTGTGCCTTGTGACTACGAGCTGCTGATCGCCACATCGGATGTGAAGGATGCAGGCACCACTGCCAGCGTGTACTTTGACCTCATGGGTGTGCGTGGCCATACAGGTGGGTAGGTTTTCGCGTGCGTGCTCTAATATGTGTGGACTCGTTGTGCATGCATGTGCCATAAACATGTAGATGCCCTGGGTGGCCGCGATTCCAGGCTATAAAAATGGCCTCACGCAAGCATGGTGCCCAGATCAGAGGCACTACCGTTGATACTTTGGTCCTGAGCAAAAATACCTTTTCTCACGGATCTCCGATTCCCCTGTTCACGTCTCTTTTGCAGGCGACGTGAAGCTGCCTGACGCAAAGTCCGGTGGTGCACAGCCAGACACAGCAGCCACGCCTGACCAGGGCTCACAGGGTCAGTCGAAGGGGCCTGGCATGTGCAGTGGCATCAGTGCGTGCTGCCCTGGGCAGGTGGAGATGACGCTGGCGAGGTGAGTGTGGTGGTGGTGCTGAAGGCTACACCTGTGACTTGTGTGGTGATGCCCTGCAGCGGGTGGAGCAGAAGTTGCAAAGCAATTTCTTCCCCATAAATTTTTGGAGTCCCTTCAGTTGATCTGCTTTTTCCTACATGACCAAAAATCTAAACTAGCCTGCTATTTGCATCCTCATACCCACGTGTTCACCTGCTTCATGCCCTTTGCCTGTGCCCTCAGGAATACTCAGGTGCCATTCATTGTGCGAGGCCTGCCAGACGTGGGCACCATGCAGTACCTCAAGATCGGGCACGACAACTCGGGACCCAGTCCAAGTGAGTATTGCTTGAGCTGCTGCTGATGCATGTCATGCCTTGCAACCAAGCGCAGATCACCGGGCGCACGTATTCTCCGGGCGCACGTATTTGTGTGCACACACACGTCACACACACACACACACACACACACACACACACACACACACACACACACACACACGCAGACTGGCACCTCGCCTGGGTGCACGTGCGCAACCGCACCACCGGCGCGTCCGCGCGCTTCCCCTGCAACCAGTGGATCGCCAAGGAGGCCTCTGAGGATCGCACAGAGCAGTACCTGCCAGCCACTGACGTGGTGGATCCGCAGGCGAGTGCTGGCAGGGCTGCGGCCCAGCAGCAGCAGGAAGCATTGGCGCGCGCGATGCGGGATCACGAGCAGCAGGTGCACCAGGCAGCGCAGCAGAGGGCGGTGGAACAGCTGCGTGCATACGGCGCGCCGCTGGTGAGTTGGTGTGTGGGTGTTGTGGGTGGGGGGGGGCTAATGGAGTTGTTGGTTTTTCACTGGCTCATGAGCGTAACACAGTAATGCAACCATACCTTCCACATCCACACGCAATTTCACGACCATGCCTTGGCAAATCTCTGCAGGCCATCAAGCCGGGCACCACGGGACCCCCCGGCTACAAGATCACGTTCAACACCTCCAAGGGTTGCTGCTCCGGCACCTCTGCCCCTGTCTTCTTTGAGCTCGTGGGCTACAATGGGTCCTCAGGTGAGCTGGTTGTGTGATGCATGGATGAGATGAGGACAAAGAGGTCTTGCTTGCCGCACCTTGGTTCCTTTGGCATGTCCTCCTTAATTAATACACATGTGTGAACACGCAGCCCGTTTGCCGCAGTGCTCTGAATGTTGCCAAGAGAGACAGTGATCACACTGTTTCGCACCTTTGTTCACGTTCCTGCAAACAAAACTTGCCATGCACGTGCAGGGACGGTGCTGGTGAGGTCAGACAAGGGTCAGTTCTCCAGCGGCGACTGTGATTCTTTCACGTGAGTACAAGCATGTCCCAGGTCACTCTGCAGTGACTAGTTACCATCAAATTGGATGACAGCAACATTGATGATGATGATGATGATGATGATGATGATGATGATGATGATGCCTTTCGCTGTTAGGCCTGCTGTATCACACACACACACACACACACACACACACACACACACATGCGCAGGTATCCTCGGCTGCCTTACTTGGGTCCGCTACAACAGCTGCGGGTGGGCACCACTGGCGAGGGCATGGCAGCACAGTGGCATCTGCGCAAGTGAGTCAATTGTTGTTTGTGTTTAACCATCAAACCCAACACATTTCATGCACCTTTGTCCACATGTACGTGACATCTGATTGGATGCCAGTGATTCCCTTCTGCTTCCTTTCTCAAGCTTTTCTGGCTTGTGACTCGCAAATGGGGAGCTTGTGCTGGCAAAAGATCCACCCCCCTTGACCCTCATTGTGTGTCTCTTTCACTTGCAGCGTGCTGGTCACCGCCATACTAACTTCAGAGACCTGGATTTTTGAGTGCCACGACTGGATCAACAAGGACAGCAATTGGCAGAAGGTGAGGGGAGTATTTGCTCGCTCTGAGTTGCTCAGAGAGAAGAAACATGTCCTTTGGAAAAGAAACTCGGGAAGTCCATTAGCCCATGAGTTCCAGCCAGCAAGAAATGGTGCTCACTAAAGTCCCCCCGTCTGCCTAAACATCGTAATGCAGGTTTTGCAAGCCCGGAAGGTGCCTGAACCTGGGCAATAGCCAAGACCCGCAGGACGTGCTTGGCTGCCTGTACTGTTTGATTTTGTAGGTTTTAGTTGTAAAGTTGTAAACAAGGTCCTGCCGGAAACCCTAGTTGTAGCCCAGCACCCCACTTTCATGTACAGAATACTTTGTTGCAGCGCACGTGTTTGGACATCCTTTGAAGCACATTTGTGTTTATGTTGTGTTGGGTGCTTTGTTGTATAATTTCTTCAGAGTTGCTTGAACTCGTTGTTTCGACCCCCTCCGTAAATCAACAATCAATAAAAGGGCTTGGATGATCTGCTCTTCCACCAAACAAAATCCTGTCCGGCTATGCAGACCAGCGACATCTGCGTGCTACGCGCAAATCCTGGCCGCCATTTGTTCTGCGGCAGATGCAAAGAGTCCTTCCCGAAATCAAAGACTACAGCTTGAACGTGCCAGGGGACGCAAAGATGCTGGCTGACAGCGACGTCACCGCAGGCAGCGAGGACATGCCCTGTGTGTGGAGCGGGGGAGGTCAGACAGGTGTGGCAAGGGCTCCAAGCTTCAGTGCTGTATATGAAAAGCTAGCAACACTTTTGCAGCACTGTGCAGCAACTTGAATAATGGCGGTTGAGACATGCGAAAAGTACAAAGCACCAGTGTTTGAGACCCTTAGCTCCCATCCTCGACAGATTGTGTCTAGACCACAAACACACATCCCTCACCTTCGCAACAGCCCCTGCATCCAACAGCAGGGCATCTGCAGCCCCCCTGATCTGCCTCGCCAGCTTGACGAGTGGAACCCTAGGAGCGACTGGTGCACTCTGCTGCTGCTGCTGCTGCTGCTGCTGCTGCAGTGGGCCCCCTCCTGCCTGTGCACTTGTCTCAGTCACATGCCCCTGGGGCCCTCCGCTGCCACTTGAACCAACAGCAGCCCCGCCAGCGCTGCTGCACTGTTGTTGTACCAGAGGCTGCATCTGTATGCTGGATCCCAGCATGCCGCGTGCACCCTCACTGGCATTGAGATGGCGAGACTCACCACCCTCACTGCTGCTGGGTCCTGCCCTGCTGAGTGACCCTGATTGCTGCTCACTGACCCCCTTGTCACACATGCCATCCACATCATGCGTGGTGACTGCCTGGGTGCTTTGTAGTGTAGGGAGCACGTGCTGTGTTGGTGGAACGGCTTGGTGGCTGGTCTGCTGTGTGGGGCAGGGGGAGGGAGCTGCAGGTGCTGCTGAGGAGGTTGGGGAGGAGTGTGTGGCTTGGCCAGGGAAGCTGGCTGACACATGGGAGACAAACACATTGAATGTGTGGCGCAGGCTAGCCGTGAGAGCACTGCTTGTCCTCCTGTGCAAGCGCACCCAATGAGTGCAAATTAGTGCATATGTGTCAGTGCATAGGAAGAGGTGAGTGTGACAGTCTGGTGTGGGATGGAGAGGACATGCACAGTCTGCTTCACGCTTGACGGAGGCTGGCAGAGAGCACGCACGGATGTGCTGCGTTGGAAGCCTTGTTCATCATAGAACAGGTGGCCTTGATGCAAGCCCAACGCATACAATCCTTGGCCTGTGGCAGCAGAGCTTCATTACAGAACACCCTCTCACCTGCTGCACAAGACATCACGCAGTTCAGCATGCAGCTCCTCCACAGAGTTTGCAGCCAGCATAGCACAATGGGGCTCCAGCCCTGTTGCTGCAGCACCTGTGCGTGCGTGCGCGTGTGCATGTGTGTGTGCGAGCGTGCGTGTGTGCGTGCGTACATACGTGAACTGATCTCATCTCTGGGCACAGCAGGGTACACTGCGAATCCAACTCCAAAGCAAACGGGCCGTCCTCCAGAGCTCAGACACCATGCGACAGTTCCGCGCAGCTCATATGACCCTGGCTCTCGTGCACTCACCCAGGTGCAAGTTGCTGGTCTGCGTCATCGCGTCTGTGCCAACCAGCACGTCTGCCCAGTTCACACAGGCACCCACACTCCTCTCTGTCGCCATCAGGGCACTGGCCATAAACCGCAGCAGCTCCTGGGGCCCCATCTCTGCTGTCACGCTCACCTCACGCAGCACCACCTCCACGCCCCCCATCACCTGCGTGTAGCACACGCGCAAAACATCATGTGCACCATGCCTGCTAGCGGAAGAGCATGCTCAGAAAGTTCCTCGCATGCAGCAAAGCATGGGTTATCCGAGCTAACGTGGATGCATGGATGTACGTCACCCCCCTCAACACACCTTCACCAGCAGCCACTGGAAGCCTTGTGTGGCGAATGAATCACATGACAGGAAAGCTTCTATGGCCCTGGGGTCAAGCTGGGGTGGCAGCGCTTGCATTGGCTGCTGATGCAATGATGGGGGGGCTAGGAGGGAGAGCCAGTCTGAAGGTGGGGGGGGAGGCTGCGCAAGCTTGGCCAGCTTCTCTTGCAGGAACAAGTGCCGCCCTGTGCGTGTGCATGCGCGTGCACAGTGTGTGTGAGCATGCATAAGCACTGCACAAACTGCAGATGGGAAAGTGAATAGCCTTGGTAGGAGACTCACGAGGAGGCACCGAAAATACATGCATGCATGCAGATGCATGCATCAGCGCAGCACCATAATTAGTCCCAAGGGTTGAGACATCAGTGCACTGTTTTTGGGTCTGTGTCAAGCTCAAAGGCATAAATTTGCAGGAGAAAGCCAGCTTGAAGGTGCGCACCTATGATGTTCAACTTTGCGCGCATGAGCAGTTGCGCAACTGATACGGCCCAGACAGAAGCCAGCGCGTGTGTCAGACACAGACGCACGACTGTGCGCAGCTTCTCTTGTGTGTCTGAGGTGGGAGGCAGGCGCTGGAGGTGGGAGGCCACGTCTGTCAACTGCGTGTGGATGTAAAATGTGGCTTTAACACGTGAGTGCATCTTTTGTGAGAGGGCGCAGGTGGGGCAATCATAACTGATGTGACGCCCTTGACAGGAACAGCTCAAACAACACCAGCCCAGCAGAAACAAGCAAAACTGATGGTATCTGGCATCCAGTAACTGAACTTGAAAGTAGAAAGGAACTTTCAGCCGCACCTGTGCCAGCTTGTCTTGTAGCCTGCTCATCAGCTGCTGGACCTCCGCAGGCACAAAGCTTTCCTGGATTGCACTAAAATGGGCGGCCATCGAGTCATCTATGCTGCCATGGCCTTGCTCAATGCCCCCTGCTCCTTCGCTGTTCGCCCCTTCGCTGCCCAGGGCAGCCTGTGCGTGCGCATGCAGTGTGTCATGTAACATGCTGACTCTCCTCTGTTCCTTCTTCACCCTCTGCTCCCTTTCAGGTCAAACTGTAGCTTCTCCCAGCTGTGAGTACCGGTATGTCTTACATGCATCAGAAGAGGATGCGGGGCAAGGAGGACCACTGGCTTTTCTTGGGCCAGAGCTACTGTAGTGATGAGGCAGAAAAGGGAAAGCAGGGAGGAAAGGAGGAAAGAACTGCTCATGCACATTGACCCAGTCAGACAAAGCAGATGTCCAGCCCCCCCCCCCCCCCCTGCGCTCACCGAGGTTGCATCGGCCCCTTCCTCCTCCCTCTCACAGCTGCCATCCCCTGGCTTTGATCTGTGAACATGCCGCTGCTGCTGAAAGGTTGGGATCCCCCAGGCAGCTGGCTTCTCCCTGCAAGCATGTCAAATGGTTGCACAGCTGTTCAACAATGCAGCAAGCAGCTGTCGCTGTGTCTTAACCAACGGTCAGTGCTCCAGATAAATAATGTCCAGAGATACTTCAAACACTCTGAATGAATGCGCATGCCAACAACAAGCTTGCAGCCTTTTTCAAATGCCCCACGCCTATTAATGTGCACGAGCAAAGCAGGTATAGCAAACAAACTCATCACAGGCAGTAAGAAATTCAGGAATGAGTGGGGTGCCTTGCTTGCTCCTTCTTCACACACACACACACA
>QFBH01000779.1:11571-22088 GCA_004335885.1 Dunaliella sp. M2 | reverse complement strand
CACACACACACACACAGTTGACAGCACAAGGTAGCCGAGATGGCCCAAAGAGGTGTGTTGTTTGCAGCTCTCGGTGGTTGTGTGTAGACTGGTGCGCGCATGCTCGCTGTGAAATCGGACGCTGCATCCCCTGCTTGCTTTTCTGAGCGTTGACTTGTGTGAAAGGCTTTGTGGTGCGTGGCTTGTGCCACTTGGATTCCATGGTTCTCGGTTTTTGGCTGTGTTTAGGAGCTCTCTGCTCACAGAGAGAACAGCAAGTTTGCTGAGGTATAGCCACATGGCCTGAAAGGATCACACTCCATGGATGCATGTGCACCAGGCGCACCACAAGCGTGCCGGTCTTGGGTCAAACAGCCCCGCCGCGCCTCGTGGCTGACCCAATTCAAGGCTCTGCTGCACAAGAATGTGCTTCTGCTCGCGGCAAACAGAGAATCGCCTCTCAAGTGCATCAGTGGTTCGGGTGCCCTGCTGCTCAAGCTAACCGTGCCGGCATTGTTCTTCACCATCATGATCTTGCCCAAGTACTACATCCCGGTGCGTGCGTCGGTGAACAAATGGCCTTGCTTCACAGCTGTTCTAGCATGAAAACTTTTGCTCTTTGTGCCTTGCACCTTTTCAAGGGAGGACACCACCTGAAACAACTCTCTCTCTCTGCCCCTTGCGATGGTGTGGATAGCTGGCTAACTCAATGTTGCGCCCATGAACGAGCCCAAAAGCGTCATGCTTCATGCCTGCTCATCTGCTCACCCAAACCCATCTGCAGCCCATCCCTCATCCACGAAGGCTCACTGCAACCAACGACCACCTGGATTACCATCGCTGGAGTGCTCATCAATCGAGCGAAGGTGGGTTAAGTCACGCTTGAAGAGCACTTTGTTGATTCTGTATGGTCCCGAAGACAATTCTTAAATGGGAAGGCGGCTCTGCAGGCGTTGAACGATGGCTAAAAAGTTTTGTGTCACCACACAACTTGCTCTCACAACTTTGCAGGCCAAACATCGAGCACCAATTATCGAGGGGGAGCTCACATCCTGCTCACCCCAGACACGCCAGCGGTCAACGCCTTAATGCCTGTGAGAAATGGCGCCTGCATGTCTTGTCTTCCTGCCTTGCCACGCTGCTTGAAGCTTGGCCATGTTGTGCAGGCATGTTGTGCAGGCAGAGAAACCCAGGCACCCTTTGTGCCCACTCCTCTCATGGTCACAAGACAGATTAAAGTCTTTAGCTTCGCTTGATACTCGCAGGTCCTTGCGCGAGCACTCGCCTGTCCGCCTGACCCCTCAAAGTTTGCATGCCCACCAGGGAAGCTGAGGAGCTTCTATTGCCTTTTCACCAACATTACTGCTGTGGGCGAGCACTGCAAGGTAAGTCTGGCACACTGTCGTGTATAGCTTGTGCTCCCACAAGACTTTGCTCCTGCAGGACAGGATTTCTTTATCTGCACCAGGCAAGTCATGTGCTGCTGCACACTTTGAGAAAGATTTCTCAACGTGTCCTGTGTCATCTGCACCTTCCCCCAGGAGCAAGACAGCTGCATGAGTGACCCCTCCTGCTACAGCCACTTGTGGGCAAACCCCAGCCATGGGCAGCCGCCCCAGCTTGTAATCATGCGCGATGAGGAGAGCGCTGTGCAGCATGCCATGCAGCACCCAGCAAGCATTGATGCTGTGGTTGTGTTTGATCACGCGCACTCGGGGCAAGCTGGCAGTGTGGGTAGCACAGGCAGCAACCAGCACAGCCCGCACTTGTCAGAGCAGGCAGATGGTGTGTGGGTGGACCTGGGTGAGCGACGCAGCACAGCACGAATGGCCACGCATGGCGAGGCAGCTTTGCAGTGGCCACAGGCACCAAGGGTGGCTGCACCAGCAGGCGAAGAGCACACCCTCACCACCAGCAGCGTGGCCAGCAGCCTGATGGAGTACCGCATCTGCACCAACCACACAGACATCCCCCCCACGATGCTCTTGTATGACATGTTCGAGGTAGCGCCAGAAAGGCAGCAGCCAGGGCTCAGGCTGTACAGAATGTGCGTCCTGCAAATGACCCGCTACTGCCATCATGTGCTATAGCGTCTTCCTGCTGCTGCTTCAGCCAATGCATGTGCATGCAGTGTGTGAACAAGGGCTTGTGGCGTGTATGCATGATACGTATCTGCCTGCCTCATTTCATGCACGCACACCCAACCTTCCCTCCCTTCCCTCCACCCCCATATCACAGGCAATGGCTTTTCACAAATCTGCAGCATGCAATAGAAAAATCCATCCTTGGGCTGCGTCGCTGGGAGCTTCTATCCAGCTTTCCTGCCCCAGCTCCCCCCCCTTCTACCTTGCGCACACCTGAGGTTTCAGGCCCAGGAATCCATCATCCAGGAATGGCAGAAGGTGCCACAGAGGTCACGCTTCCTCACATGATCAGCACGCACAGCAGCACAAGCAGCACCAGGTTCAGTCACAGGGGGCACAGCGGTGGGACACAAAAGCAAGTGCGCGGCAACAGCAATGATGCGGGCGGCAGCAGCAGTAATGCATGGCCAGCAGATGTGCGCGTGGCTTTCAGGTCATTCCCATGGCCATCTGTGTACATTGACCTGGGGGCTGCGAGTGCAGGGGTGCTGTTCAACCTGCTCATGGTGCGCGCATGCTGCTCACCAGAATCCGAAGTTGTGTGGAGCTTTCCAGCGGTTGCTCCAGCACTGCATCATGCCAATTGAGCCCGAGTGTCTCTGCTTGGCTCTAATCAACATTGGATGGCTCTTGTTGTTATCTGCTCCAAAAATTGGTTACGGCAGTGGCTTGCATCCGCTGTCAAGTTTGCGCACAGCTTCTCCTAGTCTCTGTGTGACTGCTGGTCCACAACGGCCAAGGCCCTGCACCCGAGCGTTAACCTGCGCCCTCCATCTACAAGAAGTTGAGCCTTCTTCGTGGGTGGATTCTCCCAGGTGTTTGCGTTTCTTGCCCCTGCTCGGGCGGTTGTGGGCTCTATCGTCAGAGAGAAGGAGCTGGGCCTGAGGGAGGGCATGCGCATCATGGGTAGGCACCCCTGAACTGTGTGTTCAGCCCACCTCAGCATTCTTGTTTGTCAGAGCTGCAGACAAAGGCTCGTGGGTGGTGTTGCCTGCCTCAGTGATCTGGGCCTTGTGCTGGAATGTTGGCTAAGGTATGCAAGAGAGGGTAGACAAGGGCACGGCACCGTGCTTGTCTCATTTGTTCGCGAGGAAATGCTCCTTGGACGCACACAAACAAGGCTTTTTACTTCCCTGCTCCCTGCAGGCCTGGGTGACTTCAGTTACTGGGGATCCTGGTTCCTGACACACTGGACCTCACTCTTCATCTCTGGCATCCTGTGTGCTTGCGTCACCCTGTACCCCTTCAGCCACACCTCCTGGAGTGTCATGGTCCTCTTCTTTGCACTGTTCACCTCCTCACTGGTGTTCTTCAGGTGCGCTTTTCTGGCAAGAGGTTTGGACCAGAATTGTGCATTTTCTTGAACATGTCAATTTGAACCTTTGTGTGCATCCTCTGCCTGCTACTGCTCTCTCAGGCCCTGGGCTTGGACTGAAGTCCAGTTTGTTTGCTCACGATTGACTGCACCATTTATCTTTTCTGAAGTATCCAAAGTGCCAGTACATCACCTACTAATGTTGTTTGTGTTTGCTCAGTGATCAACTGCCAGTGTGTGTGCCCACCCCCGCATTTCCTTACACCTACATACGCACTCACGTGAGCTCACCACATGTACACCTCTGTGAACACACCATGCAGCTACTTCTTGTCCACTCTCTTCTCAAAGTCACGCGTTGCGGGAACAGCGTCGCAGTTGCTGTACACACTGTCCATGCTGCCTGGGTTCTTGGCCCCCATCATTTCACCGTATGCTCCAGCCCCCTTGTAAGAACCTGGCATTCATGTCCTCATTGAGATGATTTGTTTTAGCTTGTTTCATAGAATGTGACCGCATATACCTGCTCCATTCTCAGCACTCTTGGCTTGTCTCCAGCCGCAATGCTTTCATAGATTAAGCATGTTAGATTTAGGATGCACCAGCTTTTCTGCTGGACCAGCTGCTCTTGGTGCTCTTTTCTTGTGGTCTTTGCATTGCTTCCCTTTCCTAATTGCATGTGGAGCGAGCTGCACTTTTCATTCCAACATGCAGGTATTGGGCCTGCCTCTCGCCTCCAAGTGCTGCTTCACTCTTTGCGGGCTGCCTCATTAAATGGGAGATCAGCTCCAAAGGCCTTACCTGGGAGACGCTGGCGCTGCCTGTGAGTGACTGTGTATTGCTGTGGGTGGACCCTAGCTGGCTTCCATCCTGCTTTTTACTCTTTTTTTTTGTGCACACCCTATTGTATGAATTACCTTTCACTCGAATCATATGGGGGGAAACAGACATGCCTATGAGGAGCTGCTGCTTCCTTCTTGAACAAGTTGCAACCTTCAGCTTCCTCCTATGGCATGTGCGCAGGCCACGGAATTCTCCAGCTGGAGTGCAGCTTCTGTGTTCTGGGTACTGGCACTGGACAGCCTCATCTTCTGCTCGCTGGCCTGGTACTGTGACAAGGTGCGGAAGAAGACTTGCGTGCGACAGACCCTGAATCTTCTGCGAGTGCCCATAAGTGCGCTCCATGTACGGGTCAACAAGCAGTGAGCCCTGGAGCTGAGGTATGGGTTTTGGTTCCTCTAAGTAAACTTGCTTTCTCTTCCACACTGCCCACAGGTCCTGCCCACTGGTCACACCTGCCCCCTGCCACCTCTCTTCTTCTTGAGCAAGTCCTACTGGCTCCCAGCAAGTAGACTCAGCACAACGGACACCAAGGGCACCGAGGAAGGGCGGGCTCTCGTTGTTTCAGTTGACGGACTGAGCCATGAGATGATTTCTGGTCATATGCCTCTCAGTGGTGACAGCAGACATGCACGTGGACCAGTGTTGATTGAGAAGCTGAGGAAGGAGTTCACCACGACGCATGTGAGTGTTATTTTGGTTCCTCAGGCTCTTCCTTGGGTTTGGAAAGCATTGTTCAACAGTGTCTTAAATAATCTTCAGCTGCATAAATTGGCAAGCAAGGTCCATACAACAGTATTAGCGTTCTCTTCTCATCCATGCTTCATCAGGGGGAGACCAAGGTGGCATTGGACGATGTGGATATCCAGTTTGGTGGGGGCCGCATCACCGCACTGCTTGGACACAACGGGTGAGCCCTCTTGCACCGTGCCCTTGCACACCAAGAGTTGTGCCTCTTTTGCCTAGCCTTGACTCTGAGTTCTGCGATCCTACCACATTTCAGCTGCGGAAATATGCATG
Organism: Dunaliella sp. M2; assembly: GCA_004335885.1. Classification (NCBI taxonomy): domain Eukaryota; kingdom Viridiplantae; phylum Chlorophyta; class Chlorophyceae; order Chlamydomonadales; family Dunaliellaceae; genus Dunaliella; species Dunaliella sp. M2. The sequence continues at coordinate 16,790 of QFBH01000779.1, read as the reverse complement.
CTGTCATCGTGCTAACTGCTCGTTTCTAAACCCATTTGTAGGGTTGCACGCAACGTTATAGTTATGAATAACGTTATAAATATAACCCACCGTATATAACGGCAATCTTGAAAATCGACTGACGTTACGTTATTTGTTATATACCTTATGTAATTTACATAACCCGTATATATATCGTGAATATAACGTTAGAAATAACGTTATTTATAACGTCACAGGAAAAAACTGTGAAGTTTTAGGTGTGAAGTGACTTCAAAAGTCAGACCATACGTATGTGTGAATTCCTGGGAAAGCCTAGTCATTGGATCAGAAGCAGCAGCAGAATGCTACAAAGGCGGCGTGCAAAGCTTCAAGGAGTGCAACATCAGTCTGGCAGATTATGAGCAGAGGGCAGCTGTTGCTGATAATGTAGGTAGTGCAGTTAATCTAGGCTGCAGGTGTTGAGTAAGGACCATGTGCATGGCCGTGGATTGGCCAGGTGCAAAGGAGGCCTTTTAGTTGATTTCTTTGGGAGAATTATTTGGCTAGAAATGGGACCATGAGGCAGCAGGTATACAAGGGCACGCGTCTTGCGCAAATTGCAACTTTGAACACAAATTCTTTACACACAACTTCATTCTGTGCGGAAGGTAAATTGGTTAGCGGTCTCTACTCTTTGAGAGCTTTCCATTGGTACCCCTGGGGTGGGGATTTGAAAAACTTGGATTTCTGGTATATAACGTTTGTAACGTTTATAACGGTATACAACGGTATATACGGGTTATATAACTTGTCATTTCAAAACCTTACGTTTCGTGCAACCCTACCCATTTGTGCTGCTCCTTGTTCCCCTTGAAGGGCGGGGAAGAGCACGCTCCTCAACATCCTGACCGGAGTCCTGCCACCCTCATCGGGCAACGCATACCTGAACGGCTTCTGCCTGAGGACTGAGATGAACCGCATCCGAGAGAGCCTGGGCGTGTGCCCCCAGCAGAACTGTATGCTGTGGCCTGACCTCACAGTGCGAGAGCACCTGCAGCTTTTCGCGAGCATCAAGGGGTACAAGGGCCAGCAAGCGCTGGAGGTGGGGTTATGTGTTTGGCACCTGCATGGCGTGAAGCAAGGAAATCCGACCAGCAAGCAATCCTAGCACCTTCTTAGAACAGCCACAGGAACAAGGGCTTGCCTTCACTGTTATGCTGTAGATCCATATGGTGCAAACAGAATGAAGCACTGCGCCTCACCCTTCAGGTAGTGCATGACGCTGGCAAGCAAGTGGGGCTGAGCACAAAAATGGACTGCCATGCGGGGGACCTCAGTGGCGGCCAGATGCGCAAGCTCAGTGTGGCTATCGCTTTCCTTGGGGACCCAGCAGTTGTGTTCATTGATGAGCCTACATCAGGCATGGATCCCTACACGCGCAGGTGCGTGCTACCATCCCGTGTGCGGTGAAGTTGCTGCTGGGCAGAAAGTCTCTTATCACAGTCATGATTTTGCAACTTGGCAAACTTCAGAAGCTGCCATTACAACTCATGATGCAGCTCTGGTCAGCCAGCCTAGCTCTCCCACCAACAAAACATGGATACCAAACTCGTGCAAAATACCAACACTTTGCTTGCTTGTGTGCAGATTCACGTGGGACTTGATTCGCAGCTACCGAGACCGCACGACCATCGTCCTGACCACACACAGCATGGAGGAGGCAGAACTGCTGGGGGATGATGTGGTCATCATGGTGTGTGCTTGTTGCTGTCACTCTTCTGAGGCCTGCTTTTGTGTCTGGCACAGCAGGGCTGCTCTGCTGAGGCCAGCACCTGAAATTGGTGCTTCAGTTACTGTGGTGTTCCTACTTTTTTGAACAGGCACCCAAGCTAAGCTAAGCTAAGCTGCAGCAGTTGCATGAGGAAGAGAGCAAAGAGCAAGCTGCCACCTTGATTTTGGTGCTCCTCGCATCACTCACTGCTAGAGCGCGAGGACAGGCTGTGCTTGCACGCCACTCTTAGCGCTCGTTCAAACACCAATTACCTTGTACACAGGGTGCTGGCCGTGTGGCTGCCCATGGCACATCCATGGAGCTCAAAGCCATCCATGGGGCAGGCTACAGTCTCACCCTCACGCTCTGTACCCCCTCCTCGCTACCCGCCTCCTCTCACACCGACCAGCTTGCGCAAGGCCCTGCAACTGATCCCCACGACACTCCGGCCTCTCCAAGTGAGGGTTCAGAGCTGGGTGTTTCTGGTGCAACTGTAGACCGCGTGAGGGCACTGGAGCCGCTCATACAGGTGAGTTAAGAACATGGGAGAACTCCCTGAGGGTGCTCTATACAAGCAGTCAGACCAGGTGCACTCTGTGCCAGCAGCTCCAGCCATGGTTGCTGTCAGTGAACAGCAAAGCTGTCTTGCTCCACATGCTTCAAGCCTGGAAAGTTTTTCATCTTACATGAGCTGAAGCTTGTACTTGCTTGGATGATCTGTTGCAGCGGCATGTCCCTGGGGCACAGTTGACGCGCTGCAAGGCGTCTGACCTGACTGCAGCAGGGAGGAGCACAGGTGTGTTCAATACCTTTGTAAGTCCTGTTTCTTTGTGGCCTGCAGCAGCCACTTCAAAAATTACAGCCATGTGTTGCACTTGAGCATGGGCCTGCTTAAAGGCGTCGGTTTGATAATCATTTATGCACTGATGCGCATTTACAGCTCCCATAAGTTTGCGCCTGCACGTACGCATGCACACAAACACACATGCAAACAAGCATACGTTCACCGTAAAACACACACCCACACTCTCACAGTGGAGGCTGCATTCCAGTTGCCCCGCGATGCTGCTCCTCTTTTCCCACCCTTGCTGCGTGAGCTAGATGATGCAGTGGGAGCGACAACAGAAGCAGCAGAGGCAGGTCAGTGTTGCATTGTTCAAGCCTGTCTTTTCATGCTTGATTTGCGGTGCTCTCTTGCGCATACAGGCTTGCAACTGGCCACCGACTTTACCTTGTTTCTTGCGCCAGTGAGGGTAAGGAGGTTGCGCAATATCCACCCTGTGGTCCCAGCACATCGCAGCCTTCAATGCATCACGCTTCCCACAGGCATGAGTCAGGGATCTGGCGCCTCCAACAGCCTCAGCCATTTGCACAACAGCAGAGCCCAAGGCCTTGGGGCTCTTGGCATTAGTGGCTACGGCCTGAGCGTGACGACTCTAGAGGAGGTGAGGAGGAGGGTTGTGGCTGTAGCAAATGCATCAAACTGACAGTGAGGCCTTTGGCTGCTATATAAAGGTTATGGGATCTGCAATTAGTTAAAAATCTGCACGCTGCAGTGCTGCATCAAGCCATACTTTTACCCCCCCCCCCCCTGCTTTATTAAAGCTTCCAAGCACGCTGAGCTATTAAATCATTTACCTGCACGCTTACTTGTTTGGACACAGGTCTTTCTCAAGGTCACAGAGGCATCCAAGGATTCCAGCTCTCACGACCAGGCAGAGGTGGAGATGCGTTCTGTACAGAGAGCAGAGGAGCACAGTGGCAGCACTGCAGCAGAAGACACAAGTGCAGGAGCTCAAGCGCACGTTTGGCCACGAAGCAAGGTCTACCCAAAGGAGCAGGCTTTCCTGTCTCAACCTCATCAGCTGCAGGAGCAGCAGCAGGGGCAGCCAGGGCGTGCAGGACCTTTGCAGGGGCTCGCACTTCTGAGGCAGCAGCTGCGTGCGCTGCTCATCAAGCGAGTGCTGTGCGCCGCGCGAGGGAGGCTGACCTTCATAATCCAAGCTATGGTCCCATTTGTGCTGGTGCGGCTCACCACGAGCCTGCTTTTGCTCTTGTGCTGGGTGCCTCATATCTGGGCCAGCATGTGGGCACAGCTGCAAGCTGTTTGTGTGCTGGTTGTGCCTGACTGATTGAGCTTAAATGTGCATCCCGTGCAGCTAGCCTTGTTCAAGCAGGCGGTGTTTGCTGTGCCCTGGCACTGTTAGGATTACTCCATTGCTTCTGCTACCGTCAAGCCTTGAAGATTCAGTCTTTGAGGCTTGACAGGCTCCCGGGGCGACCTTGCATTTCTCTCTTTGCATCCATAAGATGGCCCAGCAGAATGCCCTGGCTAGGCTATGACATCAGCTGCTGCACTTTCCTCACTCTGCTCAAAGGTGTGGCTCTCGCTCCTGGCAACCTCGCTTTCCAACACGTACGCTGACCAGCCAGCCCTCACTGTGACACGCGATGTGGCCCTGAAGGGCCGGCCAGCCATCCTGTCTGCAACATCCCCTGTCAGGAGTGCTCCTGATGGGCGGTTGACCTCATGGAAGCTCGCACATGGCCATGTGAGTGTGGCAAGAAAGCACCCTCTTTTGCATGGCCACCACTGGCTGAGGAGACTGTGTATTCAGGGGGGCTTGTGGGTAAAGGAGGCGGGGAGGGGTGTGCAGGATATATGAGCTGCACTTGATGCTTTGTTTCACCTGGCAAATCCTGCTTCCTTGTTCTCAGGAGAACCTGTCATGCGCTTGCACCCACAGGTGTATGACTCCAAGACCAAGGAGCTCTACATAGGCTGGAACACGAAAGGAACCTTGGACGGGTGGCTGCTTGACCACTGGTTTGGCGGGAATTTTGATGAGGATGCCAGCCTGGCAACCTCCAAGGTTGACAGCTTCAACAGCATCCTCAACAGCAGCAGCAGCAGCAGCAGCAGCGGTGGTATGGCAGAATCACAGCCCTTGGGTGACACAGGCTCACCTTCCAACACCACATCCATTGTTGCCTCCGGTAGTGTGCGCGCAGACGACGCGCCAGTTCCTGTGTATGACGCAGTGCACATTGAGGCACTGCCTTCTCTGCAGGAGTGGTTGTGGAACAGAAACGGCAGCAGCAGCAGTGGCAGCAGGAGGTTAGTTGGGCGCAACAACGTGCCCCTGGGCAGCCCACACACAGCTGCTGTGAACATGACGATCCTGCTCAACGAGACAGCAATTTGGGGCTTGCCAGCAGCCATCAGCTCTGCCAGCAGCAGCATGCTGAGGTACCTGGAAGCAGGTGCACGTGCCCATGCAGCTTCTGCAGCGCCAAACAGCACTGCAGCTGGTGTGACGCGGGGAAGTGTGGCTGGCACTGAGCAAGGATTCAAGGTGGGAGCAGCCTCTTGTAAAAGTAAACGTTTAAGGTTCTCTTTGCTGCTCATTGCAGGCTCGCATGCTGTCATGGGGCGTAACATGCCATCGTACATGCTTGCGCGCTCCCTTGCCACACACACACACAC
>QFBH01000779.1:629-11387 GCA_004335885.1 Dunaliella sp. M2 | reverse complement strand
CACGCATGCACACACACATACGCACACAGGTGACCAGTCATCCCCTGCCCACATCACCGTATGAGCAAACCATCCGCATCGGCCAAGACGTCACAGCCCTGCTCATGGTTGTCTGCCTCACACTGGCGTCCTCTGTGCTCTCTGCCTCCTTCGGTGTCCACCTTGTGAGGTGAGCTCTGCATTTACAAGCACAGTATGTCATGCTATTTCAGAGAAAGCCTCCCTTTACAAGCACACAGTACATGCGCTCACACTGGCATGCTCCTGCTGGAGAGCTCTGTGAGCATGTTTGCTTCTCATAGTCTGCACAAGAACTGGTACCAGCTTCCCAAAGTAACAGCTTACTCACCCCTTTACACAGGGAGCGCGCGAGTGGGTCGACCCACTTACAACTTGTGGCGGGCACGCCGTCATGGCTGTACTGGGCATCCAACCTGGGCTGGGACATCGTGCAGTGCAGCCTCCCAATCGCGAGCATCCTGGCACTCATTACGTGGTATGCTCTGCCACAGTACGCAGGGGCCAGGTGCGTTCCTCCTCACCCCTTCTCCTTGAGCCAGCCCTCACGCAGGCCTTCAGTGTAGACAATGCATCTTGCATGACTGTCTACAAGTGTTCCGCACTTGCTGCACAGTGCTTTGCAGTCGCTAACAAAAGCTAATATCTACTCTGCACCTGCACTGTGCATTCACTGCATTGTGCTTGTGCACACACACGTGCACACTGGCGTTGTCAGGGGCACATGCATTGATGTGTGCATGCTCACATGCACTTATGCACAGGTTGCAAGCCATGGCCGCTCTCCTAGCTGGGTTTGGTGTGTCATCGCTGCCCTTGACCTACCTGATGCAAAGGTCTTTCTTGGTGCGTGTGGCATTCTTGTTGTTTCCTGGCAGCATTTCAAAGTCATTTGTGTTCCACGTCCATGCCATTGAGGGCCTCTACATGTTCCCCCTGAGGCGACTCACACAAGGCTGGATAAATCCCCCATCACATGTGCTGTTGCTGCTGCGCACAGGACGAGATGGCAGCGCTGCAGAGCCTGAACACCATCTTCTTCCTCGTGGGCTTCCTGGGTTTCTTGGCTGTATTCATCATTGACATCATCCTCACCTTCATGAAGGTATTCTTCATGCAGTAGGGCCATGCACTGCGTCTCTATGGATTAAAGTATACACATCTCAGTGCCCTGCTCCTGCTCAGAGCATCCCCTGAGAAGCTGAACCTGGCTTTCTTCCTTGATGCTGTACCTCATGTGCCCTGCATTGATTGCTTAGTGCATGCCCTGGTGCCCACGCAGTCCTACTTCCTAGAGCCTGGGATGCTGCAAGCAGCACAGCAATGGATCCTGACCACCTTCTACCTGATCTCGCCACATTTCTGCTTTGCCAAGGGTGCCTATGATGTTGCCCAGGTGTGTAAATGCACGTGCGTTTGTAGTGGTCTTCCTTCCTTCAAATGTTGCTCTTTCGGGAAGCCTGGAAGCACCCTTGATGGTCAGCTGGGCACACCCTGGAGGCCTAAGAGTGATGGTAAAGCTGTCAGCTTATACTGCAGCTGCCCACTGCAAGCATGGCTCTGCCTGCTGCTGCTGCTGTCTCTCCTGGAGTCCCTCAGCAACATTGCCTGTACCCCTCTACTGTCTTTGCAGACCTACGAGAGCATAGTACTGCCACAACCCGATAAAGAGAACATCACAGACCCATGGGCCTTCAGTGTGGCTGGCAGGCCCCTCAAACACATGGCAGTGCAGGTAACTGCTCACACACTGTACTCTGTCCACACTGTCCACTGCTGGCTGGAAATAAGGAGCTTTAACACTTAACTGACGCGTCTGAACAAGACTGTGGTGATTGCAAGTGCTGAGGGATGAGCGGAGATTGCTTGCTCTTTGCCACAGTACACAGACATTTAGGCATGCAGTTTTGAAGCTGTCAGCATCTTCTGCTTTTTGGGCAAACCACAAAGACCTCTGACCTGCATGCAGGCTGCTGTCTACTTTGGCTTGGTGGTGTTCCTGGACTCCAGTTTGTGCTGCTGGGTGCGCAGCGTGATGTCACGGTGGCTGTGCAGCAGCATGCACACACATGCCAAGGAAGAGGAGGATGAAGATGTGCGTGCAGAGAGGCTGGCCGTGCAACGAGGTGTGTGGGTGTGCCTCATTATGGTCTCATTTGCAGCATGGGTGGGTGGCACAGCCAACAGGAGTGTCTCAGACTTAAGTGGGAGGGTCAGAGCTCTTTGCTGTTGACCTAGCTTTGTTGCTGGGGTCCTGTGGGTTCTAAATTGTGTTTTAGAGAACACTGGGACACAAGCACAGCGTGTAGAAGAGTGGTGTGTTAGCAAACTCCAACATCAACACAGTGAGCTCCACACTCTGCCACGCAGGCGCATGTGATGCAAGCGGGGCGGTGCTTGTGGTGGACGGGGCAAAGAAAGCGTACAGCACGCGCGCACTGGGTCTCACAGCCATGTGCTTGCTTCTCATGCAGCGCCCGCTGTGCTCCTTGTGGTGGTTGATAAAGTGGCCATGGCGGCGGGGAGGGGATAGGGTCAGCAGCAGTGGGGCACACAGCGCTGCTGATGCGTGTGGCAGTGGGGCTGCTGGCAGTGCAGGTGGTTGGGGTGGTGGAGGGGAGTTTTTGGGCCGGGGACCAGCCACAGAGCTCAGTGTTGGTGCAGCCAGCAGGGTGTGGGATGCAGAGGAGGGGGATGCATTGGAGGATAAAAAGGGAGGTGGGGGAGCAGCAGCAGAGGCAACACAGCTGCTGGGGGGGCAGCAGGGTCGTGCGCAGAGTAGGCACAAGAGGAGTATGGGCAACATTAACAAACTGAGCAAAGCAGAGGCCCAGGGCACTGTGCTCGCCCTCAAGGGGCTGTGGATGCACGTGATGCCGGGCGAGTGCTTTGGGCTGCTGGGGGTGAATGGTGCAGGTGTGTGTTTTGTTTGGGGGGGCTTCTTGGCACTGTTTTATGTGGCTGGTGTGCAGGAGGCAAGTCTACATTCCATGTAAATTGTAGTTGCCAGGGCTTGCATGACACATCAACAAAAGTGGGATACCAATGCGTGCTTACGTGCGTACACGTGCGTGCATGCAGGCAAGTCTACGACTTTCAAGATTCTGACGGGGGAGATGCCACCTGACGAGGGGGATGCGCGCATAGCAGGCCACAGCATCCTCCGTGCTCTGCACAGGGCCAGGCAGCGGCTGGGCTACTGCCCGCAGGTGAGGGGGGCAGGGAAGGGGGACCAACAAGGAGGGGGATCAAAGAGGGATGAAACAACTGGTCTGCTTTTAGTGGTGTATGCTTGCTTGCAAGTGCACACCCAAGCGCTCTTTGCCGGGCATATGACTCTTCCGTGGATGCTCCTCCAAACACAAGCATCCCTTGCCCTTTCCCCAGGTCGATGCACTTCCTGGAGACATGACAGGGCGTGAAGTGCTATCGATGTATGCAAGGTAGGGCTGGCTTGCGCGGCTGGGTGTGCGGAGTGGCCAGCGTCATGCTGTTTAAAAGAATGTGAATCGCATGATCTAAGTCTGTGAACACGATTGAACTGGGTTGCCTGGCCTGTTTGCTTTCTTACACTCCACTGTATAAGCATGCATGCACATGCACAGACGCTGCACACAAACACTCATACACATATTCCAGGCTGCGAGGCATGCATGAGTCTGAAGTGGGTCCGGCGGTAGAGTCACTGCTGCAAGACCTGGGCTTTGATGTCAGCAGCGGGAAGCGCGGGGGCTGTGGTGCCCTGAAGGTGGGTTGGGCTCTTTGTGTGCCGCTGCTTGTTCAAAAGCAAGGGTAGAGGCAACATTTTTTCCAAAAACACTCTGGAGCACACCTGTGTCCCTGCAACTTCCTCCTTATCTATTAGCCAGTCTTCTATTGTATGAGGCTGAAAGTGGAAGAAAACCAAAGGTGTGTTTTTCCTGGGCTCATCCTCCCCCCCCTCCCCCCTCCGTTTTTCATGCAGGACTCCTTGCACCGAGGCACGACCGGTGCCTGCCAAGGAGCTGCCTGGCTGCTCTGGCGCGCCAAACGCCGCTGGCACATGCGAGTGCACGCCCACCCCCGCAACGGAGGCTCCAGCGATTCAGATGCAGGCACTGCATGTTTGGAGGAGGAGGGAGAATCTGAGGGTGGTGCACTCCTGCCTCAGAGCAGGCAGGACACAGACATAGAGGAGGGGTTAGCAGCAGGCATGGGGCCGGGGAGGCTGATGCCTGCAGAGGGGGGAGCAGAGAGCAGGAGCGAGGACTGTGCACTGCAGTCACGGAGCGCTCAGAGCTACAGGAGGCCCTCTGCTGCATGCAGTGTGGCTCCAGTCTCGCGTGGCTCAGGGCAGCATGAGAGTGACAGGGGGGGTGGAGTAAGAGGGGGGCATGCGCGAAGAACAAATGGAAGGGGTGTTGCTCCTACTGCCAGGGGTGCTGGGAGGAGGGAGGTGAAAGGCAAGCGAGGGCTGACGTCTGCAGACACTGCATGCGGGACCTACTCGGGCGGCAGCAAGAGGAAGCTGGCGCTGGCGGTGGCCCTGGTGAGTTGTGTGCCCTCTGTGAGCGATGTGTGCATGCAGTGAGCAGTTGCTCTGTCTGGGAAGAAAACAGGTGAAAAGAGGTAGAGGCTAGGTGGTAGTTCACTCATGGAGCTCCAAGGAAAAGAAATGCATGGAGCCGGTACCAGGAATGGCTTGTGAGTGAGAAAGGGCGTCACAATGGCGTGTGCTGCCCCATCTCAAGCAGATAGGAGACCCGCTTGTGGCTCTGCTCGACGAGCCGTCCACGGGCCTTGATCCAGGATCACGCAGAACCATGTGGTCGCTGCTGCAAGGGCCCCGCGTGCTGCAAGCAGGTGGGAAGCACCTCCTCTAGGTTTTATTTGTATGTCCTTGGGATCTGTTTGTACTTTGTTAAGGTGAACAGAGAGTGCCCAAACAAAGCATTCCAAGGGGGGCACATCACTTGTGAGCTCACTGAGGACTACCGCACCCCCTTGTTGATTGCAGGTCGGGGCATTCTGCTCACGAGCCACAGCATGGAAGAGTGTGAGTCGCTGTGCAACCGCCTTGCCATCATGTCATCGGTAAGTTTTACGCAAAAAATGCCAGATTTTTGTGCATGTGCAGATTAGCCGTTAATGTAGGTGCAATGGTTCCACGATCTCACTTTTGCTCACATGATTGGCCCACTAAGTGACTGCAACTGCGATGCCACCAGAAGAATAAAAGAAGCACAATCCTTGCCCCACAGGGCCAAGCGCGCTGCATGGGCAGCGTGCAGCACTTGAAGAATCGGTTTGGGGGAGGTTACATCTTGGAAGCGCGCTTGCTGCCCTTGCTGCCTGAGCCTGGTGAGTTGCTGAGCAATTTGGTCTTCCTGTTCTCACAGCACCCAAGCAGCCTGCCAGTTCATACAGGTTTGAATGCTTTGAAAGTGCTGCCGGTGGACTGCTGAGCTTTTCTGAGCTTGCTGCATCTCTGGCCGTTGTCCGCTGCAGGCGCACAAGCTTCCTCGGAGCTAGAAACTGATGCTGAATATGGCCATGCCACATCCTTGGATGCATCTCTGAACCAGCTGCTGCAGCACATCCGGTCCGAGTGTCCTGATGCCAGAGTGGTGGAGTGGGACGGCATCCGTTTGGAGATATTCATTCCCAGGTCTGGTCAAATATGCAGTTTGTTTGTGATTGCAAAAAGAAGGGGTGCTTGGCAGTGTTGGAATCCCTGACTGGGGCAATAAGTAGGAACACTCAGGTCCAGGCCGTTCTTCCTGAAGTGGCAAAAACAAATTGCTTTCACGTTCACCCTTAGTCACACAGTCAAAAGTTGAGAATGTGCAATTAAAACATCTTCCTGCTTTACTCCGCAGAGGTGGAGGCAGCCTGGCAAGCCTGTTTGAAATGCTGGAGGACGCATCACAGCAGCGCTTGGTGGCCTCCTACTCCATCAGCCAGAGCACGCTTGCCCACGTGTTTGTGCGGCTTGCAGGCCAGGAATCTGGAAGCTAGCTAGTGGTGGGCTTGAGGATGCAAGCTTTGCAGCCGCGTCCGTGCGTGACTCAAGGGGATTGATGCCATTAGGGTAGCTTGTCTCGGACCACAACTTTTTGCACTTGAAGGCAGGCCTTCACATGCAGGCAATAGCTGGGTAGACATTGAACTCTCATGCTTCTCAATTTCATCAATAAGTGATTTTCCCAAGAACCTGCACAAAACAGCCTATGTTTGGAACCCAACTGCTTGGCAGCTCTCATATTGTCCCTGCAAACGCATGTGCTGTGATCTGTATGTCTATTTATTCTTCCATGCATGTTCTCGGACCCTTGCATTTGCTTTTCAGCTGAAGCAATGCTTGGTTGTTCATTCCATGTTCTTTGTTTCAGTGCTCTAGCCATTTAACTCAGTTGACCATTTACATCACGCCATTCAGTCAGACAGGTTGACTGCTAGGCACTTGAGAAAAATCGTAAAAGTCCATAAGCTCAGAAACAAAGTAACACGGTCTGTTGTTGCACTGGTTCATGAACTAGTACAAACAAAGTAATCAGGCACAGCACGTACACAATGTAATCAGTTAATCAGAATCTCTAGCCATTTGCAACTTCTTCTCTGAAGTGCACATTTGTGAGGCTATAACCCGTGGCTGTGTAAGCGCCAGATCCAACAATGCTGCAAAAACCTTCCCTGCACCCCTTGGGCGGCAAGAGACACTCAAACAACTTAAGCTTCATGGACATGTGATGAGAGTGACCGACAACATAGAGTAGAGCGCGAATATAAGGACGAATGCTCACCTTGATCCCTGGACTTTCAGGAACACAAATTGCAGCTGTCCGTGACAGATTGAACAAGGGATTGAGAGGAGGGATACTGCGCATTTCCATGCCGTGTTCCAGCCTCGCGCTGGATTTGTTCTCCACACCAGCTTTACGGCGCTTGTAGATGGCCACCACAGCTGCAGCTGCCATGACCAGCAACGCACCAACACTGCCAACCACTGCTCCTGCAACAGTGCCTGCGTCAGTTGTCGTGCTTGAGGACGTGGAAGAGCCTGGTGTGCCTGCAGAAGATGTGAGGAAGAGCAGCAGAAGTAAGGAATCCCAAACACGCATCAGAGAGTTAGGCCACCAGGCAGACTGGTAGGCAGACAGGCATGGACAGGCGTTCTCCCAGGAAGATCAAAAACACACTACTTGGTTCCCTACTATAGCGTTCACATGCTGAGGTCTCAAGCCAGTTGCACTGCAACAGACCCTCCTGTTTCAGGTAGAAAGGAAGCAGCAAATCACAAACCAGGGCATTTTCCACTCACCCCTGACCCTTGGATCTGTTGCAATTTCAACATCATCTTTATTTTCCTCGTCAGCATCTTCCTGGCTAACCACGATGCTGGACACCTGCAAGGGAGCAAGACGTGACGGCACACATGACTCAGACTGTCTTCCCAGCTTTAAGGCAGCAGTGTAGAGTGACCAACCACAAGTACAAGCCCTGTGCATGCGCTGATTCCACGGAACTCACCAGTGGCAAGAACTGGGAGCCTTGCAGGAGCGTGTTCTTGGAGGCGCCCTGGGCGTCTCTCTGCATTTGAACAGGCAAAATTGAAAAAATTGTGCACCAAAATCCAAGGGGCGGTGAAGAGAGGGGGGTTGGAGGGATCCTATCCTAGGCTATCAAACGCATGCATGCATGGTGCAGGCCAGGTGCAGAAAAGGCTGCGGACTTGGCACCCCACCTGAAGCTGCGAGACAGCGGCTGCTGAAGTTGTTTTTGCCACAAACACAGCCAAGGAGGCCACAGTTGTGTTGGGTGCGGATCCCTGCGCGTTGAGCGCCTGTGTGCAGTGCCAACAAGCAGTTGGCATTGTTGGGCAAGCCTCTTTTGTGGCTCAGCATTGGCAACTGCTTGGTATCTTCCCTTGCACCATCCTCTGATTCTGGAAGTTACCATGCAATCTTGATGTTACGCAAGTTGTTTATCTCACGAGCTGCAAGGCGAGACTTCAAAGGAGGCAAGCACTTTTCTTGGCAATGCAGTTTTGCTTCTGACCTCGACGCAGTCACCACACGCGGTCCTGGTGCTCTTAAACAGGCTGGTGAGGTGCGCAAGACCCTTGGTCAAAGCAACGCGTAAGTCCTCAAGCAGATCCGCTTCTGTTACGCCATCTGATGCCATTGAATCAAAGTCAGGCGGTGCAGCTGATGCCTCAAATTTATTCACGTTGACTTTGACCTGCAAAGCACCGAACAAGTAGGGAGCCTGTTTGCAAGCATATACATACACAGCAACAACACGTTCAAGCCATGAACAGGCAGCTTGAGTCATGCACACACCAGTCATCACCAGGCATTCTAACTCTTCTAGATTGGCTTGTTATGAGGAAAGCAGTGGCGAGTAGGCAGATCTCCCAACCCACCGTGATAATGACATCAAAAGCCTTGCGCCGCTCCACATTTTGATTCCATGTGAGCTGCAGAGAGCAGGAGCGACAGTGCTGAAGGTTCGTTTTGCAAGGGGGTGCTTCATTCTCTGTGGCAGGCACCTTGAGCAAGGAATGTCTTTGCAATATTGACATGAAAGTCTCCACACAGACATGAAGCAGCAAAGCGCATGTGATCTCTTCAAGCACGCATAAAAAGCAAGGGACACTTGGATTTCTCCATGGATGGAGAGGGAGTGGGGCACAGGCATGCCCTACCTGCATGATCGCGTGCTTCCCCAGGTGGTCCGTGATGCACGCCCCTCTTGTGGGCTGCGCAACATCCTGTCCCACTGGCAGCTCAAACTTTGCAAGCCTGTGTGCTTGGTAGCTGTGACCATGGGCTGATGGCACATAAAAGCCAAAAGTCTGCGCTTGTTTGGACCAGCTCTTTCTTAGGTGCACCCAAAGCAGCTGCTGCAGCAGGAACTCTCCGCAAGCCAAAGGAATTAATGGCCAAGATGGCCTTATATGACTGGAAATCAAATCACACCAGCAAGCAAGAAGAACGACTGAATCACACTCTTAGCTTAAAAGCACCAGATTGCACGGCGACATCGATCGCCTGCATGGTCATGATGCGTGCGTACAAAAGCATGCGGGTTATGCGAATCCGTTAGCCAGCTTCTTATCAAAGACAGCATGAGATGGTAATACCTGCCTTTTTTTTAAAAATGAACAGCACATGAGCACAGCTCCAAACACCCTTGCTGTATGAATGCGGCCGCACATTCACTTTGATATGCCAAGTCCTACCCAGTTTAAGGTCCATGGACTATCATAAAGCGCTCAGCGCCTTTTATGCACACCACAGCAGTTTTCTAAACCGCTCTTAGTAGAAGCTTGCTCCCCACCATTCACCTCTCAACCTTCTGACAAGAATGTCCCGACTGGGTGAAGAAACCATGAGCAACATGGCACTGCTGCCCAAAAGTCTTCTGTGAGCTTGAGTGAAAGCCACGCAGGTTTGAATCAAGTAAATAGCAGAAGCCGCCTAAACGTCTCTTTATTTGTCCGTTAAGTGGTGCAGACCGAGTATTATTCACCTAATAATTGCGATGCAGGACAGCAAAACACCGAGCACACGCCGCTCACCCATCAGCTTCATCGCTCCTCAAGACGGCCTAGGGGGAGCCTGGGGTGTCGATCTGAGGGTGAAGTGCAAAACAACAAAAAAGTGAGGAAGCAGTGAAGAAAAGGCACGCTCTAAAACCAAGCCAGGTTTTGGTTGATGTACTCCAAAAACACATGGCAATGGCCGCAGCAGGAAGGAAAGGTTACACATGTAAATTATGCAACACCACCTTTGCCCTACCTGTATCCACAGGGTGCCTCCATCTGCAGTTGAATGCCGGTGAGTGCCCCCAACTTGTTGCAGGGCCACAGTGCAGCCGTGGGAGCGGAATGCTGGCCTGAATCGTGAGACACAGTCTGCAACCTGTGTGAACATGCGAGCACACTTGGTCTCTAAGCAATGTGAAGGCAGACAGAGCATTTGCCTTGAAGTATGGCACAAAGTCTGTGCATTAGTACTGCCGCAATGAGTTGAGCTGTGCTAGCTTGTGCTTGTCTTGTCCTTTGCCTCACTGATTGACATGGACGCTCAAGACAGCCAGCAAAAGTTGACCTGCTCCTTCCACTGCTGGTAGACGTACGGCTGCGGCTCATCAAACATATCTACCCACAAACCAACCAGGCAAGGGCAGCACCCTGAGCGCAACAAAGCAGGAAGGGCGTTTCAGCTTGCAGCGCTAGAAGTGGCAGTGCAGGCACATGAGCCAAAGCGTGTCACTGCTTGGTGCGAGCCAGCAACTAGCGTTTGTGCCAGCAACTAGCGTTTGTGCCAGCAAGAGCAGAAGGGGAGAGGCTCAACTATACCACATCTGACTGCCGCATCAAGTGAGCAACTGTCTGCTGCTCCCTCCTCAGGACAATCAAGACCTCAACCTAGGGCATGCCTCTTACCACAGCCCCGCTGCTTTGCTCTTGCCCTGTCGTTGCTTGGATAGCTCTCTGCCAGCTCCTCAACTTCACGGTAAAAGGCAGTCCATGTGCTGCGAGCGCGTGGCAGATGGGGCAACAAGCTGTCTGCTTGTGCGCACTGCTCATTGCAATGTTGGCAGCAAGGAGATGTATGGCTTGGAGATGGCAGAAAGCAATGCACCAGTCGGAAGAAATGTATGACTGCGAGGACGCTCGTGCTCACGCAGGCAGGCAGGCAGGCAGGCAGGCAGGCAGGCAGGCACACACGCGCGAGAGCACACACACACACA
>QFBH01000778.1:7474-18116 GCA_004335885.1 Dunaliella sp. M2 | reverse complement strand
CTGGTTGAGTGTCATGGGCAGCTGTGGACGCTGGTGCTGTGGCGGTTGGTGGTGGAGTCTCAGAGGCTGGTTGAGTGTCATGGGCAGCTGTGGGTGCTGCTGGTGCTGTGTGTGTGGGTGGTGCTGTGTGTGTGGGTGGTGCAGCTTCAGAGGCTGGTTGAGTGTCACGGGCAGCTGTGGGTGCTGGTGGTGCGTGAGTTGGCGGTGCTTCAGCTTCAGAGAATGCTTGGGAATTGTGAGCAGTGTTTGAGGGCGGCAGAGGAGCGGTGTGTGGGACGGACTGCTGCTGCTGCTGCTGCTGATCATGGTCGTGATGATGGGAGGGTGGGCTAGATGGTGGGGAGGCAGCATCAGGGGTTGCGTAGGGGGTGTGAGCAGCTGTGAGGTTGTGGGGCTGGAGGGTTTGCAGGGCTGACTGCTGGGGCAGCTTTTCCTGCTGCTGGTGCTGCTGGTGTTGCAGTGCCGTGTGTGGGGTGGGCTGTTGGCCCTGATGGTGCTGCTGCTGCTGGGGTGCAGTGTCTTGGACCTGCTGCGTGTGGTGCTGAGTCTGCTGCTCTTCCTGTTGCTGCTGCTGCCGCTGTTGCTGCATTTGCTGATGCTGGTTAGCAGAGGGCGCACCAGGAACTGCAAGGGCTGCTTGAGAGGCTTGGGCAGACATGGGGGGTAGCTGCGGGGCAGTGTTAGGCTGCTGGGCTTGTTGCTGCTGGTGCAACTGCTGGTGCCGCCGCCGCTGCTGCTGCTCTTCAAACACGCGGTGAAAGGTCACAAATTGCTGCTGATGTTGCTGCGGCATGTGCTGCTGAGCAAACTGCTGCAAGCCTGGGGAGAGCTGCTGCAGTAGCATCACCATGTGCATCACCTGCTCGCTTGTCAGCTGGTGCTGCTGCTGCTGCTGAAACCCTGCAAACAATTGAGAAAGGGCTACGAGCTCCTGCTGCTGTGGCAGTCCCTGCATCAGCTGCTGCTGCACGTCTGGCTGCAGGTGATGCTGCATGTTTGGCTGCAGCTGCTGCAGCGCCAGCGACAACAAGTGCTGCTGCTGCTGCTGCTGCTGCTGCTGCTGCTGCTGCTGTGGGGACTGCTGCTCCACGTCCGCCCTGTTCGCTGCCTCCTGCAAACCAGCACCCACACCTTCGCCACCCACTCTGCTCCGCTTCTGCTGCCGCCCCCAGCCCCCATCACACACATCCCCTCCCCCCCTCACCCCCACATCACCCTCCCCGCTTTGCTCCTGCTGCTGCTGCTGCTGCTGCTGTGCGCGTGCCCCGCGGCTGCGCGCGCTCTCTTGCGTCCCATCGCCGCCACCACCACCGACAGCAGCATCCATCTCCGTGCTCTCCTCCACAGCATCAGCTGCCCTGCCCCGCTTCCTGCTCCTTGCAGGCTGCGCCCTGACACGAGCAGATGATGTGTTCTGCTGTGCAGCACGCTTACCACCACCACCATTATTGCCTTCCTCATCGCTGCCCCCCCCTTGCAGTGCGCGCTTCTCACCCCTCCCCCGCGTCCTTGTCTGCAGACCCTCCTGTGTTGAGGGCTCACGCGTGCCCCTCCTTGTGGACCGCAGCGACCTCTGCTGCTGCGCTGCTCTTGCGCCACCCCCCCTGCCACCACCATTCACATTATCACCATCAGCCTCAGCTTCGTGGCTGTCCAGAT
This sequence comes from Dunaliella sp. M2, assembly GCA_004335885.1. Classification (NCBI taxonomy): domain Eukaryota; kingdom Viridiplantae; phylum Chlorophyta; class Chlorophyceae; order Chlamydomonadales; family Dunaliellaceae; genus Dunaliella; species Dunaliella sp. M2. The sequence continues at coordinate 16,457 of QFBH01000778.1, read as the reverse complement.
CCATGCCCTCTGGCTCCCCCACCCCCACAGCCCCTCGCGACACACTCCTTGCTCCACCACCCATTCGATCGCCCCCACCAGTCCTGCTCACACGAGGGCTGCCACTGCCACCAAGCCCCCCATGGGCAGCGCGTGCTTTTTGTGAGCTGCCTGCTGTGTGCGCGCCGGTGTCGACAGGGCGCGCGCGGGTGACTGTGGACAGTAGCTCACGCATGCGTGCGTGTGCTGTGTTGGTGTTGTTGCTGTGAGGTTGGAGTTGGGCGAGGGGGGAGCCAGGGAGGGTGGGGAGGGAGGCAGGCAGCGTGAGTGCCATAAGCTGCGCGGTGCTGGTGAGCGCGATGAGCTCGCCCTGTGTGTGCGAGTGTGTGTGTGTGTGTGTGTGTGTGTGTGTGTGTGTGTGTGTGTGTGTGTGTGTGTGTGTGTGGATAAGGGAGGGGATGAATGCTTGGCAGGACAGTAATTGAGCTTGCAGTGGAGCACTTGAGACCCCAGCATTGTGGAGCAACCTCAACTCAGGCTCTCAAACAAGCCACAAGGCAGTTCAGCTTGTTGCTGTGCACAGATCAAGGTAGCGCGCACCTGCAACTTGTCGCTGTATGGGCTGTCCTCTGGGCCCTCCTGAAGGTCGTGGTCCTTGGGCAGCTGTGCATACTGCCGGGCCTGTGGGCAGTACGTGGTGGGGGAAAAGGTTGGAAAATGCGTCTGCAAGGGAGACCTCAAGCTTGTCTCCACTGTGCTGTCTTGCACCACCGCAGTCATGGGCAAGGGTCAAACTCTTTCTGTGCACCATCTCAGTGCGTTGGGCTGTGGCATGCAGTAGAGAGGGAGAACAAAATAACAGGGTGTCCTAGATCCTCATCATCCACTTCCATATCTACTACCCACCTGCTCCACCTGGAAGCACCTGCGCAGGCGGCCAGCCATGTCCAGGCACTGTGGCACCGCCTCCGGGCACACAAAGTCAGCGGCCACCTTGAGGCACGACCGCAGGTTGCGCACCTGCAGCGAGAGAACGATTCAAGACTCGAATCAAGAGATGACTCAATTGGCCTCAGGGATGTAAGAATGGCGACTGATCACAGTGACAGCGGAGTTGCAACTCAAGCCACGCTTTTGTGCGCACGTGGGGCGAAACAAAGAGAAGGTGAAACAGGTGCTCTTATGGGACCTGCACCCGCTCACACCCACTCTCATTGCATGCGTGAGCACGCATGCACAATTGCCCCCATTTCAAACCCACCTGGTGCGGGCAGCCAGCAGGGATGAGCACTGCCTCGTCCTGGAACTGCTCAAAGTGCCAGGGGTGGATGGCGTGCGCCTGCGCCATGCGGTGGCGGTGGCGACTGGTGACCATGAACTTCTGGTCAAAGATGGCGTCCATGAGCTGCGTGTAGAAGTGGGGAATTGGTGAAAGCTTGAGAGTTTGAAAGATATGAAGGTCTTTGCCATCTCTCCCTCCCCCTTCTTGCACCCTTACATGCATTCATGTGCGATTGCACACACTCACTTCCACTCAAGCACTGACGCACGTGAACACTCGCACGCACCTGCTCCTGCTTCACAGGCTTACTGCGGTGCAGGAACTCATGCGAGTGCTCCTCCAGATAGCCTCGCAGGTGTGGCGCATCAGTCACACTCCAGATGTCCCACACAGCTCCAGCATTGCCATACCTGTGGGCATGAGGTGCGAAGAGCGCAGACCTCAGCATGTGCATCATGCAAGCGTTCAAATTCATGAATGTGCAAGATAGGCAAAGGGATGCTCTGGGAAGAGTAGAACAGGGGCATCAGGGGGCTAAAACTGCAAGATGGATGACAGAAGGCACTCAACACGCACCTCGGGTCCTGGCCTGACCTCTGTGTGCCATGGCGCACTGTGACTGGCTCCTCCTCTGACAGCTGTGTGTGCACCTGTGGCAGCACAATGGAGAGGTTGGTTGGCAGGCAGCTGAAACTGGAATGGGCTTGGCAAGAGGGGAGAGAATTAAAGAGCTTGCATCAAAGATGTGCGAGTTTGCGCGCGCGCGCACACCTGCTCCCCCCCCCCATGTGAAACCCACACACGTACGAAATGACAAAGGAATAATTTGGGAGTCTCACCAGGATGTTGACGGCATCACTCATGTCCTGGTGCAGCTTCGTCACGCTGTCTGCCTCATAGTCCTCGTGCTCCTTGACCTGGTGCACAGAGGAAAGCATGGGGATTTGAGCATGTAACAATGACATTCTACACTATAACAGAAGGTAGCTTGTGGCATCATCGTGCTGACGCAGACCAGGTTGCCCTACTCCCACACTTGTCGTCCGAACCACAAAGTCACTCTATAGATGGTCTAAGACAAAACAAGAAAAAAGGCAGGCGGCACACACCTGCCCACACGCGATGTAGGTTTTGGGCCCCAGGTCTGTCGGCAGCGTCCAGTCCGGCATGAGAGTCACCAGGTTCAGGGGTGCACACGTGGTGTGGGTGTGGCTGGGGAGCGGGATGCTGGCATGGAACTCCTGGATGCAGTGAGTGGGGCAAAGGGAGGATACTGAGGCCCTCAGAAAAGCCCTTAGAAAAGCTTACCTGCTCACCAACCCTCACTCTTGCAGCTGCATGCCATGCTGAGACCTTACAAAGCCTGCCCCTGCTCCTGCATGTCTCAGGCCAGTCCACACACCTTGTTGTGCCGCTTCATCACGTGCTTGAAATCATCCTCTGGTGGCCAGTCCTTGACCTTCAGCATGATGGGCTCCTCAGGGCGATCGGGATGGGGTTCAGCATTGATCTGTCTTGGGAGCACGCCTGCTCAGGGACAGGGGGGACAGAAACATGGAGGTGGCATGAACATGTGTGCACAGAATTCTTATTTTGTAATATACACACATGTTCATGTCCTTCCTGTTACTTCCTGTTCGTGCTCACATATATGTAGTCAGCACCTGCTCAGAGAGGACACCGATTGGAGGAGGGCATGTGCATGCGTGTGCAGAGTCCCTTTGTGTGCTGGAGTTCGCGTGTGTGGGTTAAGCAAGGCATGGGCTGGTGCACCCACGCATCCTGCAGGGCAGACCCTTTCAAAAGGACGTCAAACACAGCAACACAGCGCCCGCCCTTCCTCACCTCGGTTGCTCTCGTAGACGCGGAAGAAGTAGTCCTCTGTCACCCTCACTTGCTGCCACGTGCTGCAGCTCAGGACCTCCAGAGTGGCTTCCTCCTCCTTATCCCCCTCGTCCCTCTGCAGGATCGTGGACGTGCAAGCAGTCAATGTGGGCAGTTTCAATGCTCATATGGACAGCTATCAAACAGGTGCTAAAAAGGTCTCCTCGCACAACGGCAATGCCACATTTCATGCATGCAGGAACACAGACCCACCCTCTTCCCACTCCTGCCGACAGTGTCCCTGTACTCCTTGGTGACACGCTTCATGACAGCAGGAGTCCAGGCGATGCGGCTCTTAGCCTCACGCACGATGATGGGGGTGCGCTCACGCCACAGCTTGTGGAAGAGCTGCGTGCAGCAGGTGTGGGCGGGTCAGTTTGTACAGGAACAGTGGAAAGGTCGTAGTGGCACACCCAAGCTGCCCCCCCCCCCCCAAAAAGCTTTTGAAGGGCTGGCCCAGCAGAAGTGGAAACCTCCATGAAGCCATGCAGCACATCATGCGCGCATGCATGCGTGAATAAGCTGAGGCAGACTTTACCATGCGTCTGCTGCTTCATTCCAGCCCTTCAAACACTGCACTCACAGTCATGTTCTCCACAAAGTCTGGGTGCCCAGGCTTCATTGCATCAATGTGTGGTGTGAAGATGTATGCATCCTCCCCAACACATGACCGCGCATGTCGCACATCCTGTGAAGTGGGCGCGCAGTTTGGGAAGAGCAGCTTAGGCAGTGTTAAAAATATTTTACTGCCTGTCACCAGCAAATCAAGCATCTGGTGCATGCTTGTAGCAGCAGCTGCAAAGAGTCACCTTTCTCTCAGCTGCCCCACAAAGTGCACAACGAAGACCAAGAAGACTGCTGAGTGGAAAGCAAGAGCATCTCTATAATCTCTTCAAGGGGTCTTCTACAACACCATGACAAACACTCACAGTGATGTGCATCCACCGCCCCCACAGCCACAGGTGCTGCCCATCCGCAGACAACTGCCCAGGCACAAACTGCTGCTGCTGCTCCTGTGTGTGCTGCTGCTGTGTGCCCCCTTGCTGCCCTGCCAGCTGTGCCTGTTGATGGCCCTGCGTTGCCTCCTCTTGCAGCACAAGTGCCACTTCCCGCATCAGCCGCTCTGACTCTGGCAGCTGCAGCCTGTTCAGCTCCAAGTACTGTGATCAGTGTGTGTTGTGGTAAGTGTGATAAGGGATGATGATCCCTTTTGCTTGATGAATGCAAATCAGGTAACTCTCAATTTTGCAGTCTGAGCAGTCTGAAAAGGAGAAGAAGAAACCACCAGGTTTGCACAGACATGCACCTGCCCCAGAGCGCGCAGTGCTGCTCCCCAGGCACCAGAGATGAGGCGGAAGGGCTTCATTTCACCACCGCCACGCACGCTGCAGCGGGGGTTGGGGCAGCGGCGGCCATTCCACCTGCATGTGCAAGCGTGCATGCATGTTCACAAGGTGCATGTGTGCACTCAAGTGCTCACATGCACTTCACGCACTCATGTGCATCTCGCATGCGTGCGCCCATCTGCTCACACACACACACACACACACACAGCACAGCACAGCACAGCACAGCACAGCACAGAACAGCACACACGCACGCACGCACGCACGCACTTATCTTCTCACCTGTACAGTGCCTGCAGCTCTTCCCGCTTCTCGCGCATGCACCTCCAGCACACATCCCACCCGCAGTCCCTGCCTGAGCAACTGCAGGGACACAGGGATGCAGTGGAGCAAATAAGTCAAGCTTAGAGGATTTTCATGACATTGGCATGTTAAGCGACAGGTCCAAGTCCAGGCAGTTTCAAAGCATGCATGGTGTACAGGGGACAGTGAAAAGCGACCATCGCCTCCAGCACACCTGTAGTACAGATCAGAGATGGCAGTGCCGCATGCGTTGCACAGGATGCGGCTGCCATTGTGCCCCATCTTGGCGCGAGAGCCGCCACTGAGGTGCACGACTGCGTGCGTTGCAATGAATTTTTTGCTGATGAGCTTGTTCATTAATCGTGACTCAGTCACAACACTTTGCTGAAGCAGACAGTGGCCAGCTGGAATGCATGGGCATGGTTGGAATGCATTGGATCTGCCAGTCAAATGTGGAACTGCGCCTGTGTGCCTGGCTGAGGGCACCCAGGAGAAGAAAAAGGGAGGAAAGAGGCTGTGGCTAGTATCAGCGCACCAGGCACATCATCGAGCAGTCCCAGCCTGGGGAGCACCACTCCCTGGGGGTCGTCAGGGTCAGGGGCCTGCACGTCCCAGCTGGCCTCCTCATCACACTGCAGCACGATCTCCAGCACAATGGGCAGCATCTGCACGCAGCGGTGCAGACATGCGACTGATGCATGGCGCTGTACTTGAGCGGGCTGTGCCTGCACTCAGCAGTGCAGACACGCAAAAGGAGGCATGGAGGGGAGCAGCAGAGAGCACAGCAAGGTTGGTCTTAGATTCCAACACAAATCACATCCAGTGTGTGAACTGGGCCTCACCTGAGTGAGCGCCAGCTGTGTCATGAGCTTCCGCACGCGCTCACTGTACTGAGGCGGCCGCTCCTCAAACTCCTGAGTAGAGGGAGTGGACCCAGCTGGTTTGTCAATGATAGAGCCAGGTCAGCTGTAAGAGCACCCAACTATGCTCCAAGCCCGAACACACCAGCAGCAACAGCAGCAAATGATGGTGAGGGTGGTGGTGAGCATGGTTGCAGATGCATAGCACACTTGCTGGCACATCACAAGCAATAAAAATGTCCAGGTCCTCCCCCACACCTTGCGCAAGCAGGCCCTGCAGGTGCAGACGCCCTCACACCGCGGGCACTTCCGCATCATGCGTGCACGCGTCCACTCAGGGAAGCTGGCACGGGCATCCCTGCAGTAATGAAAGGGTAAGGCTCGTAAACTCTAACATGCTGCTATGTCTGACTACATGCAGGCATACATGCATGGATATCAAGGTAGCCGGCCAAGCATTTCATTCATCTCTGCACAGGCTGGTGCTTTTTGACGTGCTTTATTCAAGCACTTAGCAGGCTACTTTTGAGGAAACATGTGCACTCACACATCGCAGTAGGAGGCATGGCAGTGCTGGCAGTCAGCGATGATGTGCTGGTACTGGCAGATGTGACAGGACTTGGTCACCTGCGTGAGTAGGGGTAACAAGCGTTTATGGCATAAAATCCACAGGCTCGGTATAGTAAAAAGAGAGCAAGTCAGGCTGAGGCGTGAGAGGTGAGGCTTTCTTGTCAGACTGTAGGTGGAGTAAAGAGCAAGAGTACACTCGGTGCAATACTCCAAATCAAGCGCATTCTTGGAATGCCATACCACTGAATTTAAAAACATGCAAATGTTCATCAACATGTGCACACACCTGGCCAGGCTGCTTCTGCGGCTTTGATGCACCTGTTCGTGACTTTGCCATCTCAGACGTGCAGAACAGTGGTGTCTTGCACCTTGTCCCACCCTTGTTCAGCACGTTCGCTCCCAGAGCCAGGGGTCCACAGGTGTACACCTCACCACTTCCCTGCACACAGCAATTGTTTGTACGAAATGCACTGTTTGAGCTCCCTGGTAGAAGAGAAATCAACAAATGAAAAATCCCATTTCTGCACATGTCAAAGAGAACCCTGTGCAGACAGAAAGATCTTGCCCACAACACTGCTACAGGCACTCTGTTAAAAGTGTGCAAAACCTGTAAGTCAAGGATAGAGAAAGAGCCAGCCTTAATTGAGCCAAGCTACCCACCCCTTCGTAGAGCTTGGAGAAGGGGAAGGCCAGCAGCTCATCATCAGGCAGCACATCCGCATTCTCCTTTGCAGGCACCAGCTGCTCATGGGCATTGCCTTTCTTAGCCAGCTGGATCAGGTGCTGCGTCTCCTGCAAGCGCACATGGGAACGCGAGGTCAACGCTAACTAAAGTTCGAGAGAGTCATGAGTCAGGACCTGTGATTTGAGGCAAAGGAAATGCAAAAATGCAAACCTAGCACGCACAGCTCCCCATGTGCTGCCTCACTTGCACTTCACCCGTCAGCCACCAGAGCGATGAAGCCATGAGTCGCACCTTTTGGGGAATGAGGCGTGGCCAGGGCACTGCAGGCTTTGCATCCCTTGGCGTCCAGCTAGGAAAAGCTGGGGGCTGCTGGCGCGGTCTCTTGGGGGTGGCTGAGAGGGGTAGGGGTGCAGGGGCCGAGCGCTGCTGCTTCCTCTGACCTTCTTGCTGCTGCTGCTGCTGCTGCTGTGCAGCTGCCCCTGCTGCTGCACTCGCTTCAGCTGCGCGCCCACCATCACCCTCCTGTGCACCAGCTGCCGCTGCTGTTGGCTCCCTGTGCTCAGAAGCTGGCAGTTGTGGCTGTCCTGCTGCTCCCTCCTGTCCCACCTTTGCAGCAGCACCTGCAGCGCCCTCTGTATCCATCGCCTCGGGCCCCAGAGAAGCGCCACCATTCTCATGTGCCGTACCCCCTCCTTTGTCTGCTGCTGGTGCTGGTGCTGGTGCTGGTGCTGCTGGTTCCGCAGGAGCTTCAGCAGCATTGGGGGGCGCACCCTCCCCTGCATCCCCTCCGTTCTCTGCTGCTTGCGCAGGTGCAGCAGGATGAGACGCCTTTGCAGGCCTGCCAGTGCGCTTGCCTGATGGCGACGCTGCCTGCTTCCCCTGCTTGTGCGGGCTGCCCTCAGCAGCTGCAGAAGCCTGGCTGACCCCTTCACTGCTGCGCGTGCGCAGTAGCCTCTCACTGGAGCCCACACTTGCGCTGGCTCCCCCTTCTGAGCCACCGAGCGAGTGCTGCTGCCGATGCCTGGTCTGGTGCTGCTTGGGCTGCGGCTGCTGCTCTTGCTGCTGCTGCTGCTGCTGTTGCTGCTGCTGCGCTTCGCCCTCCTCAGTCCCTGCTCCCTCGCTCGCCTGCCCCCCCATCTCCCTCCTGCACTTTGAGCACGCCCCACTCCTGTACGCGCGCTTGCAGTAGCGGCAGCCGGGACTGGCCAGCTGACTTGGCTTGCTGGCCTCAGGCTCTGGCGCTCCTCCCCCTTGCCCCTCCTCCTTTGCAGCAGGCTCACCTTGCTGCTGCTGCTGCTGCTCTTGCCCAGGATTGTCCTGCTGCCCTTCCCCGCCACCTCCTTCACGCTGCTGCTCCTGCGGTGCCACCCCCTCCTTCTGACCAGGCTGCTCCGCCTGAGGCTCTGGGTCTGCATTACGCTCCCCATTCTCATGCTGCTGCTGCTGCGGCGTCTGCGTCTGCTGCTGCTGCGGCTGCTGCTGTGGCTTGCCGTTCTCCTCAGCGCCCTTCCTCTCCCTCACCGCCTGGACCTGCTGCAGCAGTGGCACATCATCCTCATCCTCACCAACTTCCTTTGCACCACCACCACCACCCTCACCAACACCACCACCCTCTGCCACCCGGGCCCGCTTGCCAGCTGGCCCCAGCAGCGCAGCAGCAGGTCTGAGCGCTTCCGCGTGACTGATGCCGACCCTCACCCCTCCGCCTTCCCCTGGTCCCTGTGACCCACGCTCAGCACCCCTGCTGTCTGCGCTAGCAGCCCGACCACCGCGACCCTCAGCAGCAGCAGCAGCAGATGATGATGAGCGCCCGCCTGCAGCAGCAGCAGCAGGTGTGCGTGTTGTGCCAGCACCAGCGCGACCGCGCTGTGCAGCAGCAGTGCCCTGGGTCCCCCCCCCAGCCTTGCCCCCGCCTCCTCCTGCCTTTGCTCTGGGAGCGCTGCCTGCGTTGGTGTCAGCCTCGCAGTCCTCGCTGTCGCTGCCCCTGCCCGCCTTGCCTGGCCTACCCTGCTTGCTCCTGTGCGTGGGAGTGCGTGTGTGTGTGTGTGTGGGTGTGGGTGGGAGGGTGTGCGTG
>QFBH01000777.1:13555-30116 GCA_004335885.1 Dunaliella sp. M2 | reverse complement strand
CATAGTAATTTTCAAAGGAGGTCTTTTATTTTGCGACATTCACTTTGCTACAGCATCCCCCCAAAAGCAAAGCAAACTGAGTGCGCTGGAAAACCAGATGGTGCCCCGTAACATGTGTGTTGAGCTCAGAGCAAGTGAAAGTGAGTCAGAAGAACCTGCAGCTTCCCGACGCCTTGTCACGGCCATTACAGCCAAGAATGCCATAGCCTACACTGCATGAAGCACAAAATAACAACCTGTTTTGTGCCAAAATAGATGTCATGCCACTACTTTTTGCCATCCTCCTCGCCATCGGACTTCTTTGCGCGCTTGTTCTTCTTCCTCAGCAGAACACTGTGCAGGAAGGGGAAATCGTGTGCAGCGTCAGCAAGCTAAGGACAGAAAAATGCGGAGCAAGGAGAGAGGTAGCATCGTGAAACCCAGTGAACCACAGGTCCCCTTTTCCTCTCCAGGTCAAAAGAGAAAGTATCCCTTGGCCCCGGGAGGATAGAAAAAAAAAAGTGATGGACGTCNNTGACCTGCATACTTATCATTGCCAATGACTCACTTGGTGGAGCGCTACAGGGCAAAAACAGTGTAGCGGACGCTCATGCACTGCCAGAGCAGCACACACCCACAGCTGACCCCCATACCCTCCATCTCACACCAAAATTTCACTAACCAACCCAGAACATGACCTGCTCTCAGTGTTGAAACTCTGGGGAAGTTTGCAGCACATCTACCTTCACCCCCCCTTGGCAGCCAAAGAGTGTGCCAATGGACAGCTCTTGAGCTCAGGAGTCCATAGATGCGTCTGGAATTCCAAGAAAGTGGCCCAGAAAAATTCTGGAGGGGGTATCCCAAAAAGTCCAACTTTTACCCTCCAGGGACCCACCACCTCCTGCTTGGCCTGTATTCTTTTATTCAACCCTGCATCTTCTTTGCCTTTACAAGAGCCATTGCAGTTGTTTATTCTGCAGTAGGTTGGGTACCACCAGGACATAGTAATATTTTGGGCTCCTGGGCGAGCAGGCTGCTTACCTGAAGCTGATGCCACAAATGCAAGGCGTCAAATAGCCAATCCGCAAGGGTGGGAGCTTATCCGTTCTAATTTTGTACGTAAGAGAGCTTATGTTGGCATCAAGAGTTTCAAATCCTGAACACGCGTAGTAGGTAAATGATGATGATGATGGTGGTGCGGTGATCAAAGAAGTGATGGCATGACTTGGGAATGCCAGTCATCCCATCATTTCTTTGACCACCGCACCATCATCAGAGGAGCAGCTCATTGTGCTCTGAACAAAAGCCTGAAACTCACTAGATCCAGGTTTATTGGATTCCTGAAACTCAACTTGTCCTTGCCAAATGAGACAAGGATTGCACGCTGCACCTGAGGAATTACTTTTACACGCAATGGGAAAAAGAACTGAGACAGGGCAACACAGCTCTCTGCACTCACTACTCTCGCTCCTCGTTGTGGATGCCTGGAACGGTGGGAGGGTTGTAATACCAGCTTGCCAGCTCCGCACCCTGGAGCGGGCGTGCCAGGACCCTGCGGCCAGTGCGCTCGTTGTGCCTCACTGGCGCTCCGAACAGCGCTGCCCTGACCTGCTTGTGCGTGCTCCTGCTGCTACTGTGCGCTCGCTGGTGCTGTTGGCTGCTCGTGTGTGCTGCTGGACTGGCGGTGGAGGTGCTGGCTGTGCTGCTGCTGGAACTCCGCTGCTGGGAGCTTGATGCGGTGGCCTGGAGCGCATGGCTGGAGGGCGACTGCACAGTTAAGTGGCCACAGAATGCACCAACAGCAGCATGGGAAGATGCTGGCTGAGCTGCCTGCCACAACGAATTCTGGGCCAGCAACCTGCTCAAACGCTGCAGCGACGCAGCTAGAGACATTTCTTTTGAAAACACAAAACTACTATTTCTTTGCTAGTCCTTCTTTTTCGCTCAGCTTTGAGAGGGGGCCGCGTGTGCAGGTGAGGAGCAAAGCACTTGTGCTGTGTGTGAAACTGTGTGTGATAACTCATTTGTGCCAATGAGCAGGCTGCTGGCTGGGTTGGGAGGGGTCTAAGTCATTTGTTGCACATGTACGCGTAAGGGCACGTGTGCACGTGTGCCCACGCCCAAACGCACACACATGAAGCATGCACGCACACATCACTGTCATGCACACATCACTCGCCCTTGTGAAAACAACCCACGCCTGCAGATGGCTTACCCGGGCGCTCAAGCCATCCCCGACCCCAACAGCTACTATGAGGCCCCTCCTGCTCACTACCCAATGCAGGTGAGCTCCCTGAGTGCGTGCTTGAAGCTCTGAAATGCAGGCCCTGCACTGCATGGCCTAGTTCAGAACTCCACAAGCTGGTCTCTTTTGCAAGGCCCCTCCCTTGTTTTTGCAACAATCTCTGATATCAGTAACACACACACACACACACACACACACACACACACACACACACACACACACACACACACACAGGGGAGGCGTGCAGGTGTCCCGCCCCCAACAGCTTCGCCCGTCCCCGACAGCATGCAGCCGTCCTATGGGATGCCACCCCCTTATCAGTTCCCACCCAACTCTGGTGGTGTAAATGGCTTTGGTGCTGGAGCGTATCAGCAGCCCCCAAGCTACGAGCAGTATGGTGCACCCACTCACCCGCCCCCTGCTCAGCCAAGCTACACCCCACCACAGCCGCACCCTGCCATGCCCCCCCCGCCTCCCTCTTCTCATGGCAACCCGCCTGCGCACAGGGCAGCGCAGCCCATGCTGCCCAGGTTCCCCCAAGGAACCCCTACTCCTGATCCTTACTCTCCTCAGTGCCCCCCGCAGCAGTCTGCGCACCCGTTCCCTCACCGCACTCCCTCTTCTGATGGCAGCCAGGCCCAGATGGCAGCAGGAGCCTACAGGTCAGGCAATTTCTGGATGTTGAAGCGTGCAGGACAGTGTGCTGTTCTTACTCAGAGGTTAAGATGGCTGCTCATCGTTGCCCACCCAACACTGCAAACCCCTTGTTTGCGTCCCTCATGAACCTCGTGCTGCACCCACTGCACTGCAGGCGGGACAACTTAGACCACCCTCGGTCCAGCATTGCGCGAGGCCTCTACGCAAAGAACGCAGATAGCATCAGCAGCATCTCCGATGGCTCTGAGGCACACTTGAGGAGCTCTGGGGACGGCCGATCGCATGATGGGGCGCCTCCAGGTGTGTACCACTCACAGCTTCTTCCATCTGGTGCAGTGCTCCAGGCACTTTGCTTGCAGCCCCCAACAGCCACACTGGGTTAGTGAGCACACACCTTTACACAGCAGTACCTCTGCATAAGTATTCTCCCAAACACAGAGATGGTCCTCTAGTGGATCTGGATGGCCTCTGCTCAAATAGCTATGCCTGCCTGAAGCACCTTCACACCCACACCCACACCCACACCCACAGGCCCCCGCGTTCGTGGCCCTGAGAGCCTGGCAGCCAAGCAGCACAATGCTGACACACTGGAACAGTGGGCTGGTGGCCTGAGTGGCAAGGAGGAGGTGCGTGTACGTGTGTGTGCGCGCATGCTAGTGTTTGTGGGTGGGTGCAGGTACGCGTGCTTTCACTCACAAGACAGAAGTGAAACACTATATGAACACAAGCCTCAAAGTCTAGGCAAAGGAGGATGAAGAGGCAGGACTTCCACAGCCCTTGCGTCACTCTCTCAATACTAAACAGCTCTCTTGGCCTCTCCACGCGCTCCCTTGCTCAGCACCACAGTCAGGCTGTGCTCACTTGCTGCTTACAGGCTCGCTCCCTGTATGGCAAAGCGCATGCGGGGAAAAGCTCCGCCAGTTCTTTAGCCTTCCGAGACAATGGCTTAGAGCCTGCGGGCTCCAACGTGCACCCGGGAATGAGACACTATGGGCCCAGTGGCAAGCTGCAGGTAGCTGATGCTTTTGACTGCAAAAGGCTTGCGCTGACACTAGGTCCCCTGATTGGTTGGTTGTATCGTTGGCAATTCAAGTGGGGAAGTTGGCTGGATGATGGTAACAGTGATGAAACGGGAGGTGATAACGGCAGGAAAAAGGCCTGGACCTGCTGCTCATGCTCATCCTTTCCCCCTCTTGGCTTGCAGATCCGCCCCGACATGGGCTTCATGCCGGGCGTGCCTGCTGGAGGCCAGGAGCAGCCTGAGGTCATCAAGGGTGTGAGGGCAAGAGAGTACCAGGATCAGGAGAGCCGAAAGGACCACGTGCAGGTGCGCGAGCGAGAACGCTGACCCTGTTAGGTTTCCTAAATTTTTCATTTGCTGCTTACTGCTTCAAGCAGATCTCCTCTCAGCTCTGCTGCGCTCTGGAAGTGGAGTGTGGCTCAGGAAGCAGCTTTCTGCACCGCCAGCACTAGGGTCCTAGTCGCTTCATTGCATCTCATGGATGCTCAGTGTGCACATGCTGCCCTTGCACTTGCAGATTGGGATGGGAGGACTGACCACAAGTGTGGATGTGCCTGTGGGCAGGCGGCGTGTTCCGCACAGAGCGGCTGTTTCCCACATCTCTGCTGGACCAGCGGTGAGTGTTTTACGCAGGCACATGTCTTGCCTGATCACCCAAGTGTATGTTGCTTCCAACATTATAAATGCGCTATCAGGTCACCTTGGTCATGTGACTCCTGTCTTTTGCAAAAGAAACACACAAAAAGGCCTTTTCCTGACTCTGATAGCAAGAACGGTACTAGTCTTGTGCTCAACGTGCAGGGCATGTCAACGTCAATAGATGATGGTGGCAGGTTCCCTGGCATGAGGCACGGTGGGCCCCACAATCACCACATCTCCCACTTGGCGCAGCAAGATGGCGGCATTACCGAGGTAGGTTGTGGTGGTGACTGAGGGCGCCTGGGTGCTCTTTTGTCTGATGTTTTGCATTCAAGAGAGCAGGAACAGCTGCTTCAACCTGCTCTTGGATGCCACCTTGCACTGTAGGAAAATGAGCGCAATTCACATGCACACATGCTTATGCTCACATGCTCCAACCAACGTACTTTGCAGAGCGGCGACGCACCCCTGAGGAGGCGGCCATTCGCTGGCAAAACCAGCGAGAGCCACTTTGCAAACGGCTCCTTTGAGCACAAGCCCATCGTTGGGGCAGACGGCATGCCCTTGCCCTCCAGGCCTCGTGCACATGCTGGCAGGGCTGCCGCCTCCTCTATCTCTTACGACCATGGTACTCTCACAGTCTCAGAGGCAGATGCACGCCCTCGCATCAAGGGCGACCCTAGCCGTTGGGGGACCACGGCTGATGAGTATGGGCGCTGAGCGCGCTGGTGCTTGATCACAATGATCTGCTTGTCAAGCCCTCCAGGCCCGGATAGTATTCTTGCACGCTATTGCCCAGAGCGCCTCTACTTTGCTTCTGTACGTCAAAGTCGTGAATCAAGGGAAGTGATGCGGTGCCTCTAAGTTGCACCGTTGAAATGAAAACACGCTGTTGTGTGGTAGTGGTGCGCTGATTCGTTAATCTGTTTTAAGGCACCCTGTCCTGCCTTAGTGCCTTAGTAGCACATGCTTTTTCCAGTGCCTAGCAGTCAAAGTGTCTACCTGAATGGCGTACTGTAATTGGTTTCAATAGTGTACGTGCTTTTTTTGCTTGCTCTGTCAATTGCCGTTTTCCTTTAGAAAGAAAGAAAGAAAGAAACTAGGAGTGATGACACATCCAGTCTAGCTTTACTTCAACTTTACTTGTAAGTTCTCCACGTGTGCTTTTGCCTTGCCTTCTTTTCCCCAGTTGTGTGCCCTTTTCGTGTTCCTCAAGCTTTGGCCAGTACAGGAAATCACTGTTTCCTTGGCCTTGTGTAAGTCATTCAATCAATGTGTGCATTTATATGTGAGTGGTTGTGCCCACGCTGTGTGAGAGATGGCGTCACTCTCGCAGACCTGTGCATCAGACGAGCAAGGCAGGAACCAACTCCTGGCCCTATTTTCAGAGGCAGACCCATTCCCATTCTCGCAGACGCAGATGCGCGTGAAGCGTTCATTGTCGCCGTCGTGGCAGCTGGGAAGAGAAGATGTGCACCACAACGGTGGGTTGCATATTTACAAAGGTTACTAAGCAGCACAGCATAGTTAGCGAAAGGTTACGGCATAAGTGATCAATGTTAGTGGGGGTTCTGCCAAAGAGCACGATGAACAGGAGCAGGTCCTCTCTGCATCGTAAGCCAAGGTTGGGAGCCGTACTCTCGAACCTGTTCATGAGCATACATACGAAGCCCTTCTCGCCCAGGCATTCATCAGCGGCCCTGCTCGTAACCCTCACACTGTGCAGTTCCCCTCATGATCTACCTATATGAGTGCACACTGCTACCTAACAGACCTGGCACTCCACTAAACACTAGAGCTTTACTTACCCATTTGAATTCCCTCAAACGCATTCCAGATTGCCTTCGAAAGCAGGGCCAACATCACATTTCTGTGGTGGCCTTGGCTCACCCACCGAACCCCTGCAGCAGCAAAGCCCAACCTCCTGAACAGTTGAGCCCCTGCTAGGTTCCCATGGCGTCTGTGCTGGCTAAAGCAGCTGCCCATCATCAGCAGCTGTGCATGCTGGTCATCAGCTGCTCTGCGTGCTGGTCATGGCACCAGTCGAGTCCACGCCAGCCTCCTTCCTGACAGGGTCAAAGTATGGATGCGCCATGGCTTCTCTGCTTGTCAACCGCTCTTGGTGGTCGTACCTGTGGATGAACACGAGAATGTGCACTTGTGCATGAGCGTATGCACTCAGCACGCTCATGTGCATGTCCTGCACTTCATGTGCACAGGAGCGAAGCTCACCCCAACACCTTTGGCATGACAAGCAGGCAACCTACACCTAGCGGGACTGCACATGGCCTCCACCAGCTTGTTGGCGCAATCTTCTGTTCTGACGTACGAAGATTGTGCCAACAAGCTGGAGGAGGCCATGAATTCCCAAGACTCATATAGAGGTCAAGAAGCTGTGTCCCTCCTGCACGCTCATGAGATAGGGAGCTCATTGGAAGCTCCCACAAGAGAGACAGGTTGTGGCAGGAGCCATAGAAAAGGAGCCCAGCCTAAACCCTGCATGCCTTGCAATGCTTATATATCAGCTATATAAGGAAGGTTGCCTTTGTTCTTTTCCCCTGCTCCACCTCTTACCTTAGCAGCTTATCCACAAAGTCAATGGCTTCTGGCGACACAAGGTGCTGGTTGCTGAGGTTAATAAATTTCTCCCAAGGCTTGCGCGAGTGGTTGCCTATCAATGCTTCCAACTGCGAGTGATCAGGGCAGGGTGTGGAGGATGGCTGTGGTCCACCAAGCAGCGAGCGCAAGTGTCGTAGCGTGCAAAGACTGCATGACGCCTGCTGAAGTGCGCACTCGCATGGATTACAGACGCGCTACTCAAACATGACACAGATACAACAAATAAGGCAACACACCTGAGGGTCAAGCTCGATGCCATACTTGTTCAGGTAGTCGTTAAACGAGTCGGTCCCCAGTACACGCACTATCTGCACCAGCTGATCAAAGTTGTCATGGCCATAGAAGAAGGGCTCCTTCCGGAAAATCATAGCAGCAAACATGCACCCAAGGCTCCACAGGTCCAAGCTGTAGTCATATTGCTGCGCATACAAGACGTGTGTGTGCGTGCGTGCGTGCGTGCGCGCGCGTGTCTGTGTGCATGTGTGTGTGCGCGTGTGCATGTGTGCGCATGCGTGCCTGCTTGCGTGCGTGCGTGCTTGCGTGCGCGTGTGCGAGCATGTGCGTGCGAGCATGTGCTTGAGTGTGTGGATGCAGTTGCAGCGGAGCCAATCTGGAGCGGAGATGTGAGAGAGCACAGAGCAAACTTATTTAATCGAACGCCTAGCATCTATCAACCCTTGCTGCATATCTTAATAGAAAACGAGTAGGCACACAAAAAAACCAGTTCGCTTATTTGCATGCATGTGCGCTCGTGTACCTGGAAGTCCACGAGCAACTCTGGGCCCTTGAAGTAGCGGGATGCCACGCGCACATTGTAATCCATGCCTGGGTGGTAGAACTCAGCCAGGCCCCAGTCAATGAGGCGCAGGCTGCGTTTCTGGTGGTCGATCATGACGTTGTGGGGCTTCACCTGCGGGAGGTTGGCGCAGGATGGATTGTTAGAGCACATCCAAGGGAGGCTGCTACAAACACCAGACAGCCTGCGCGAACTGGTGCACCGCAGCAGCAAGAAGCACTCACTTTCTTAGCCCAGCAGCAGCACAGTTCAGTCAGTCAGTCAAACTCACATCTCTGTGGATGATACCCCGAGAGTGGCAGTACTCTAGTGCCTTGAGCAACTCCAAGATGTAGTACCGGATGTCGTAGTCAGACAGTGTGGGAAAGAGAGTCTGCGCACAGAGTAGGCGTGCAACTGTGAGCCCCTGGCAAGGGCGTTTTATGGTTAATCCTCAATGAAGTTGTCGCTCATTAGATGGGCGTGCTTGCACACAGATGTGAGCATGTCACTGCCCGTTCCAGCTGAACAAGCAGGCGTATGGTGCTAGCGCAAGTCTGCGTGTCATCTCACGATCCCACCTTGAAGTCTGTGTTGTTGATGTACTCAAAGATGAGGCTGGGCGTCCGTGACTTTGCATCCCGAACGATGTCAAGCAGCTTGATAATGTTTGGCCCATCTCGCACGTTCTGCGTGCGTGCGTGCGTGCGTGCGTGCGTGCGTGTGTGTGTGTGTGTGTGTGTGTGTGTGTGTGTGTGCGCGCGCGCTTGTGCACAGGACAGCTCATCATATTATGCCTGTTCATGCGCTGCCCTGAAACAAAGGATAGCACGCTCCTAGCACAGATCCAGCAGTGACCCAGAAACGAACCTGCAGGATCTTGATCTCTCGCTGGATCTTCTTCTTCTTGACAGGCTTCAGGATCTTGATGATGCACTTCTCCTCGCTGCCATCTGGCTGGAGCTGGATGCCTTCAAACACCTCGCTGTACTTGCCGCGCCCCACTTTGCGCACCACCTCATAGTTATCCTGCAGTCGTGCCATGGAACACCATCATCAGGCGGAGGGGTAAAACCAAGTCTAGTGGCACACAACCTGCCTCAACCCCGCGTGTCAATATTCTGATGTGTGTCAACATTGACTGCGTGACGCATTGCGTGTTCAGACGCCTGAGCTGCAGCTGCTAGCACACACGCTCGTGCCTTTGTTCTGGCGCAAGTGTAACGCATTTGCGCCACTGGAGCTCAAGCAGCTGCACTCCTGCGCGCACCTGCTCTCCCCAATCCACGGTCAGTGCTTCGTAGTCGCTGCAAGGAATTGAGCAGCGTGTGCAGTGTTTGAGAAAGGCAGTGCTTCATGCTTGTGCAGAAAACGCGTGCTGTGCAGACACACATGCTCATGTTCAGAACACACAGCACACGGTGCAGCATGGAGCATGGGCGCACATGCAGGGTTTGCACGCGGCAGTTGCGTTACAGAGTGTCTGAGCTGTTGTTGTAAGCTCTCCGCAGCGTGTGCATGCAGCAGGCGCAGGCATGTGTGCACAAACACACCAACCTGTACTCAGGGGGCTGCCTCTCACACACGTCTGCGTACACGCGCGCCACGGACACGATCGGGTTCCCCGCCGAGTTTGTCCCCCCTTCCATGCTTTGCGGGCAGTAGTGGTGTTATTGGATAACTTTTAAACAAATTTGGATTGGGAGCGTGGAGCTCGATTTCTGCCGCTGAGTGTCCGCTTTGATCGTGCTTTAAAATGCAGGTTTATAGTTAAGAAACTTGTAGTAACTTTCTGGCTTGCTGGTGGCAGTGGGGGGCGCTTGGGCGCTTCGCACAAATTCCCTTAAGAATTTCCTTTGCCAGCGAGCTACAACATGATACAGCACAGCTTTCGCTTTTTCCAAAGAAAATCCAAAAAAACAGTTGGGAAACTAACACAGCTAACACACCAAACTCTTCAGGTAGACGCTCTAAACTCTTCTTCACACATGCACTCCAACACACACAACCCTTGCCTGCACTAATCAAAATTGGCTTAACGACCAGCCTGCACTCAGTCTGCAAACCTCAGCGATCAGACCGCGGAGGATAGCATACAAAAGAACATGTAAAAACAGCGATATTAATGCAGAAGCGCGTAATGCACTGGCCCTGCTGTCGTGGCGAGAAAATTTGGAAAAGCACACCTACTCAGATGGCACCACAGGGTACTGCACACACAGCTCAGCCGTCAGTGTCTCTGTCTCTGGAACGTCCACCGTCAGGCCTTTCGTGGCAGCGTCCCAGGCAAAGCGCAGCAGCAAGCCTTGGACCTGTGTGCAGGATGTTACGAGCATTGGCATTGTGCTGGGACTCTTTTTTTGCAGCGGGGGCACTAGATCAAACAAGAAACCCTACGTGCCCACTCTCTCGCTGACAACAATACCTGCCTCAGATAGTGCAACTCTGACTTGCTGCCCACAATGAAGTTTGCTGAACTGCTGAGGGTACTCTTACGCTTGTACAAAGAGAGAAAAGCTGGTGCTCTTTCCTACCTTGACCTTGGAGGGCCGCCTGGAGGAGTACATGAGGAGCGGGCCCCCACCTTGCACCCCAAGCACAACGATGGGACCCCCAGCCTCTGCATGCAACAGTTGAATACAGAGGCACGAATTAAAAGCAGAGCCTGGGCAAGGGGTTCTAAGGTTGTTGCACTTGTACAACCTGGGTGCTGTGCTGGCACGTCAGAATCACGCAGCAAAAAGCCTCGCACCTGAAGTCCCATTCCAGCCTTCACTGCCGCTGCCAAGCAGGCTGACCTGGCCACTGGGGCTGCTGCCGTCACCCAGACGGCTGGCACCGATGTAAATGGAGTTGCTGGGACCTGCACGACCAGCAACAGAAGACAAGCGATGAGACAATTGTAGCTGCCATACACAGCTTCATGCTCAGCCCTGGCATTCCTGAGCCTGCTGAGCTGCACGACACACAACACGCAAACGCACCCACCTTGCTGGCTGCTCTCCCCTTGCATGCCTGCTGCGCCGCTGCCATTGGTGGTCGAACTGGCTGAGCCGTCCCCATTAACATCCACCCCTAGTGTGTTGAGGCTTGCTTGGCAGGGCACGGGCGGAGGTGAAGTGCGCATGAAGCGCAGCGCGCCTCCTGAGTTCAGCATGCGGCTGAGGCCGATGGGTGCAAACTCCAGGTCGGGGCCCACCTGTTTGCAGGAGATGCAAGCAGTGGACATTTGTGGGTGTGGGCGCGTGCTTGCACATGGCATAGCTACGTGTTCGTGCTCTGTCAATCGTTGCCCTGGAGGGTCTTCGTCGGTGTTAAGGAAACAAGGGCAAAGAGACACGCCTGAGGCTCAGTGCCCAGCACCAAGCCAAGCTGGGGGAAAGGAACACAGTGCGTACCTGGTAGAGGGGCGAGAAGGTGAGGATGTCTGAGGTGTTGCTCTCCAGCTGCACGCGCACAGGGCCCCGCAGGGGCACAACAGACAGCGCCCCGGTGTTGCAAGAGTAGGCAGCAAACATGGTGGATGGCGTGATACCTGGCAGGTCACACAGCAGATCCACGTCGCTTGGGTGCACCTGCGCGGGAGGAGGAGAGTGGAAACAGATGGTTCTAAAATCTTATTGAAGTCGCGCAGCTTTGTGCGCTGAGATGCGTTTGGGAGGGCCAACAGAAAAACACATGCATCACTTTAATTCCCTACCTCAGTGCTCAAGGGCTGCGGCTTGGGGTCGTGGGTCACAAACTTTCTGCGGTTGCGATCCCAGGAGGAGCCTTGCACATGGAAGCAGCCCACTACGCCCAGTACCTGTGCCGCGACACGCACACGCATGTTAGAGACAGCAGCCTAATGAATCATCTTGGTTCAAGGGACTGCTGGCTGCACTAACGTAAAATTTGAGAGCAGTCTGCTTCAAGGCTCCCTGCAAGCGGCAGAGACAAAAGGAATGAAACTCACCACGCCACTGATGGCTGCCCCTCGAGCAATCTGCTCAAGCTCAGCCAGCCCAGGATCCAAGGGCGAGAGGTCCTGACCTGTGAGACGTGGAGGCACAGGAGGGGCTTCCTTTCAGTCTCAAGCAGGCTCTGAGGTCAGGAAAGAGTGATGCTCATGCAAGTAGTGAGTGTGGTGTTTGTAGCTGTGTTTACAAGCAGTTTTTAGACGTTCTCCAAATGTGTGCATGCGTAAGAATGCACATAGACACCATGCACACCTGGCTGCGGGCGTGGAGCTGCAGGCTGTCGCTTCCATGATGATGGCTCTGGCCCGCTGCCAACATTCATGTTCCAAACCTGACAGACAGGAAGGAGAAGAACAGCTCTCAGTATGTCTCTGTGCTTGCTCACAAAGGCCTGCCTTTCCTCATTCAGAATGCATGGGTTCCTCCAGTTGCAGGACCATGCCCAAGAGTAAAAAAGTACAGCCTAGACACACACTGATTGATACCACTGCAACACTCCTGGCCGCTGGGGTACACTGCTGCCCTCCCTCTGCCTACCTTGAGCAAGGAGGTACCATCGCGCAGCACGTCATTGAAGATGACATCCCTGGTGGGGCGGCCTGGCAGCACGCACCTGTGTATGCGCACAGTTAGCTAGCTAATTTAAGTGTACTTGCATTGCAAAGCCTGGGACCCTCAAGCTCATTGCACATGACAGACAGTTGCAGCAGGGAGCCATGCGCACCTCAGAATGCTGCTGTCTGGGAGCACAAGGCTGCGCAGCAGCTCAAAGTCGTGCTGGCCAGGCTTGTCGCTCACGTACACTGCACCACCACTCACAGCCCTGCATTGCAAGTGTTCATTGCGAGGCTTTTCTCGCCTGTGGGCTTGAAAGGGTGATGTTTACATCTAAACCGCAGGCTCCAGGCGCTGTTGTCAAAGCAGGCAATCCCCAGCAGATGCACGAGCATTGTGTACTCACCGTGACATGGCATGCATGCGGGCAGCAGGGTGCTTGGAGTGGAACATGTCCCAGTCAGGGTGAACCAACGCACTCATCCACATCTGCAAGGGTACGGATACACACTAAGGACTCTTGGCAGGTGTGCTTCCTTTTGCCCACCTCTTGAGACCCAACAATGACACAGAGTCGCCAGCCAGGCCTGTCTGTCTGCAGCGGCTGTGCTGCACGTCGCCTTGAAAAGGCACTGGTAAAAAGCATTCTCTGAGCAACTTGAGAAGCATTTTAAATCTCCATTACTACTGCACATCACACATGCCCAGCCCAGTGCGACCAACAAGTCGTGTCCGGGCACTCACAGTGTTGTATGCGCACGCTGCAATGTGAGGATGTGAGGATGCGTAGTCCCTGGGGTAGAAGTCGTCACTGGAGCGAGCGATGGATGTGCTTGCCATCCTGCAGGAAGGGGTAAGTAGTGTAGTGTTTGAAAAGAAACACTTCAGCATGGTTTCAGGCATGCACAACTTGCACGAGAGCAGTGCAGCAGGGTTGCCTCAGCTCAATGGTCTCTCCTAACCACTATTTTGTTGCCTAATTCCAAAAACGCCTGTCCTTCATGCAGGGGGCCTCACCTGTACATGTTCTCTGTGGAGTGGCACATGCAGTTAATGGCGTGGTTGTCCTGGAAGTTCTTGGCGATGGAGTCCTCCAGGGCAGCGTGGAACACGCGCGAGAGCGCGGCACCGCCACCCATTGCACTGCCCACGAGGCCCACTCCAGCCTGTGTGAGGCACAAGTTGCATCAATGCATACAGCAACATGCTCTTTACTTTTGCACTTCTTGCAATTCTGGGCAGATGTTGAAAACTCAGGCATGCCACCTTCTTTCCATTTTTTTCCATCTTTCAATGCATTCTTCACTCATACCTGGCAGTCAACCTTGACCCCATCCACGCCGCTCTCTCTCAAGTACGTGTGCATCTCGTTGTACACTGCAGCTGGGTCTGCCAGCACGCCGACGCCTGCAGTCACGCGCCCGATCAAGAAGAATGACGTTCTTCCTTGCATGCATGCGCGTGCTCGCGCGCGCGCGCACACACACACACACACACACACAGTATGCAGTACTGGAAAGACAGGTGTTGTTCTTTTTGTGAGTCTGATGACATCAAAAACAGTCTGCACACGTTGTACTTGCCCAGTAATTGCGCACTGGATCGTGGAGCAGTCTAACACACATTGCCTTCCAATTAATAGTCTTCCTAAGTCTGCGTTGCCAGAAACATAAACAGACTGCAAAGCCCGCTCACCAGCAAGCACTGCAGGGTTCCAAGCCATGGAGGGCTCGATCTCCAGAACGCCTGGGGTTGGCTTGGCATACACGATGGATGCACAGTGGTGTGCGACCTGGGTTTGGAGGCAAAGGTCAAGTGCAATGGACTATGGATTTGGTGTGTGATCATGCACAGTGTGTAAGGGCACGCAGTGGGGAGCAGGAGCAGAAAGGAAACACAGCGGAGGAAAGCCTCACCTCTGGAGCGTCGGGCATGATTCCAGCCCAGTAGGCGGGCAGGCCATGCCAGCAGTACACGTACCTCAAGCCATACCTGCGCAGCAGCCCATGGTGGTGTGAAATGAACCAAAAGCACAGCGATTACTCGGTTTTAGTGAGGGGTGCTCTCTCAGGTTTTACCTATTTCCATCCCCTCTCCCCACGCCTCCCCCACAACACACAAGCGCATGCGCACTGAGCCGCACCTCTCCCTCAGGTTGGCGACCACGTCCTGCATGCGTGAGGGCATCACCGCATCTGGGCCAGCGCTGGGGGAGCAGAACTTGGAGTTGGCGCGCACGCTGGTGAGGCGGCGCGTGAAGTCTGACACATCAGCAAAGAAGCCCAGCATGGTGGGGCGCAGGATGCCTGGGAGCATGGAGGACAAATGAGGCTGTGCACAGAAGAAAGGTTCTTTATGCACACCTGCTTTTTGTGGTCAAGGTTTTTGTGAGGAGCGCTACGGGCAAGAGCACGCTACCCACTGAGCACTCAGCGAACGGTTTGCCTCAATGCTCACCGTTTGCAATGGCTTCAAAGAAGCGGTTGGGCAGTGAGCCAGGTGGCGATGGCTCCACGACCCACTGGTAGAAGATAAGGAAGGCCGCAGTGCCCAGGCCTGCATGGATGTGTGAGCTTAAAGGTGCTTCAGACATGCTTACTCATAAGCTCGCACGCGCACAACCTCTGGGCCCCTGCACCCTCCAGAAGACCTCAAGCATGTAGGCACACTCACTCAGGGATCACTCAGTACCTAGGAACAGGCACAGCGGGTCAACATGGCACTATGCCTGCCCTACCTACGAGCCAGCCAGCCACTTTCTGGCCCAGCCGTGCAATGAGCAGCGAGTCTTCCTCCTCAGAGGGCAAGCGCGCAGGTGGGGATGAGGGCGGCAGCAGGGGTGTGGTGGAGTTGGTACCGTCACCACTGCTGCTCCCTTGCTGCCCCTGCCCCTGCTGCTGCTGCTGCTGCTGCTGAGAAAGCTCTGGGTTCAGCAGCAGGCGCAGCCGCTCACGCTGGTGCTCCAGCAGCTTCTGGACCAGCTCCTGTTGGGAGGTTGCGGGTGGAGCAGGGGCACAGTGGGTGGGTAAAGGGAAGGAAGTAACTGACTTATTGGTGGCCAGCCCCTCCACTGACCAAAGCAACAGTTGCCCAACAGCCTCTACAAGACGGCTGTGATAACTTAGGCCAAGAATGCTGAGCCTATGACCGAGCTTCCTAGTCACAAAGGGCTTCTCATGTAGGTGCAAAGCAGCCCACTGTCAAGCCAGTGCAGTTCGCAAGCTGCGCAACACTAGCAGTTTCTGTTCCACCCACCCGCTTCTTCACTTGCTCCTCCGGCTGCTCCTCCTGGCCCTCCTGGTGCCCCTGCACGTTGTGGTGCTGCTGCTGCTGCTGGCGCGCTCCCTTTGCCCCCAGGTTGCTCAACACGGGCATGCTTGAGCTCGCAGAGCTGCCCGGGGGCAAACGCGATGCATAGTCTGCCAGCACCTGCGTTCAACACAGGGCGGGTGACAGTGCTCAGTGCAGGGCAACAGAGCCAGTGATGTGCAGTAGCTGCTGGAGTTCTGCACACGGCTCGCAAGCTTGCACTATCAAAGCACGACACCAACAGCTGTGGCCGTCTCTACCTCAAGGCTCTCATTGTAGAAGTCCTCCTCAGTCTTGCGCAGCAGCGCTTGCTCGCTCTCTGGCAGCTGCAGCAGCTCTGCCAGCTTGGTGGGGGAGAGCGCGCCTTTGCGGAAGGGAGGGTCCACATCCGTGCTCTGTGTGGGCAGGGAGGGGTGCAGGGTCGCGTGCTGGTTGACAGCCAGAACCAGTGGAAGCAATTGATTGGAATGAAATTGCTGGGCTGTGTCATGCCAGATCACTCATGAGCCTCTTACTACAGGGTGATTGTAATGGAGATATCAGCAAGAGCTCGACTGAGAACAAGACCCACCTGCCAGCCATCATCAATGATCAGCAACCCTGGAGACACGCCCCCTGAGTTCAGGCTTGTGAGGCCCTCCTGCGGGACAAGAAATGGCGCACATGGCTGCTAAGTGTGCCTGCTCTGTCAAGTAGATACTTATTGCCTCAATGGTCAAGCACCCTAGGTTAGGGCGTCCCGGAAGAAGGTCAACGTGAAGACCTGTTAACCCCTCCCAGTTTTGAACACACACACACACACA
>QFBH01000777.1:0-11809 GCA_004335885.1 Dunaliella sp. M2 | reverse complement strand
CACACACACACACACATACCTGGGACTTTGCATCCTGCTCAAGGTGCACTGCCCCATCCCTGAAGCTCAACAGCACCTTGGAGGCCTCTCGCTGTGCCCTGACATGCGCCAGCTGCTGAGTGAGCTGTGCTTGCTGCTGTGCTGTGAGGCCATGAGGCACACAGTTGAACATCTGTGCCTGCAGCTGTGGTGCAGCTTCGTCTTGCAGCCTCTGCATCGCAGTTGGGGCCATTGCTGAGCTGCTTGCGTATGTGCCTTGTCCGTTTGCCAAGCTGGTGCTGGCCTCTGGGCTGTAGGCGCTGGTACACACTGTGCGGGCACCCCAACCCTTGCTTTTGGGTGTGTGCCCAAGGCCACTGCTGAGGTCTGCAGGAGGTAAGTGATAAGCAAACACAAGTCATTCTAACCTTAATTAAGGCTTGCATTGGTAAAGACATGCCCGCGCACGCTTCTGCTTGCATTTACGGTCCACTACCAGCTCAGAAATGGACGTACGTGCGTACATGTCCACCAACGCGTGCACTACAGGGTGTGTGAAATTGTAGTCTTTAGAAAGGGGCAGGAGACAGCACAAGTGCCCATGCTCAAGGTCAAAACCCTCTCACCTCTCCTCTGTGAGTATGGGATGCCAAGAGCTCTATTTCTGTGGCTTGTGAGGATAGGAGCTCCGCCAGAGCAGGCTCGCAACACTCCTGCTTGAGGCACCTTTACCGGGCAGTGCACACGCTCGCTTGGTGCTGTACGAGAGGGGCTGTGGGAGCACAGAGGCAAGGAGTAGAGCAGGTGTGTGTCTGCTCATGTCTCGGGTGAAGCTACCATGAGTGTGAAATTGCTCACACGCTGGCATGCTTGGCAGAACACTTGTGCGTGACCAAGGACAAGGTGTTGCCCTTGTGCGCTGCGTACACAGGCTCAAGCAAAAGTGCATGCCAAAAAGATTGGGGGATTGGGACAATTCTGTGTGTGCATGGTGGCACATTCGCGCGTGCGGTCCATGTTGTGCGTGTGGGTGTGAACACGCGCGCATGAGTGCATGCGTGTGTGTGTGTGCTGCATGTGCACAAGAGCACAGACAGCACAGCACAGTCTCTGCTGCTCCAAATGTGAGTGCGTATGTGCGTGTGTCCGTGCTTGTGTGTGCGTGTGTGTGCACGTGTGGCGCGTGAGGGGCCAAGGAGGCAGGTGTGCGTGTGTGCTGAGTCTGCTTACCAGCTGTGCAGTGGCAGTGGCCTTCTCCAACCACCAACTCTCCAGAGCATGTCTCATTGCATGGCTGCCAAGCAGTTAAAGGAGAAGAGGGGTAGAAAAGATAACAAATAATTTGGGAAGGTGCCAACAAGGAGGGCACCAGCCAACCAGACCCTTTGCATTGATCATAATTTGATAAAGGAGAAGAACAATGTGGTGAGAGTGGACGGAGCAACGGGAGGATGGCAGAGCGGGATGCGCTGGCTGACTACACGTCCTTCTACTACAGGTAGAAGCCAATCAGCAAGCCAGTCTGCTGCTCAAAGGGGCTGGCAGGGAGCACTGCACTGTTCTACGGCAGCATGCTGCGCTGGACAGCTCCTGCGCAGAGCTGCCTGCCCTTCAGCAGGACGCAGCATGTATGTATGTACACACACGTGCAAGTCACGCGCATGCGCGCACACGTGTATTCGCGCTGGAGAGGTGTTCGTGCGCCCTGCTGTTCTGTTCTGTGCGCAGGAACCGTGCCCTCAACCCCAGGTTGCCACCTCCCCCTGGTGCACCTGAGACCCTCGGCAATGTGAGTGCCGCTGCTGTTGGGGCCTGTCGTGTTCACCGCGTGCACTGTGCGCAAGCGTGCACATCAGGCGCAGGGCCTGTGCAGCTGCTCTCTGATGGCAGCAGCTCTGTCCTGTGTGTGCAAGCTGTTTTCTGGCAGAGAGACAGAGGGAAGCGGACTGCACTGGCTTGCATGGCTTCCCTTGCAATTGCAAGGCTTCCCACACACCTGCCCCACCCTCCCCATGTTGCCTGCAGCCTGCAGCCAGCCTTGAGGAGCTAAACATGCTGCTGGGGGGGCTGTGCGCGGGCAAGCCGGTGAGTGGTGGTGACCTGTCACTGTGGGGTGTGACGCCCTGTGTCTTTCTGCCTCTCGCTGGGCGCGCCAGTGTGTCGTAACGAAGCCGTGCGTGCTCGGGCATGCTCGGGCGCATGGTCGATGGAGGCCAGAGAGAAGTGTGTGTTCGCTGTGTTCGCGCTCGTGTGCTCACACAGGGAGGCGCAGAGGAGGCCTTCCCAGCAGGTCAGCAGCAGCAGGCTGAGGCTCTCCTGCAGGTGAGCAGTGATTGGGCGAGGGGCCACATGAGCATGAGCTGGTGCTGAAGCATGTCTGTCCCATGCCTTCTAAGTGCACCGAAGACCTTCATCAGGAGGCATCACGACAGCTAGCTGCGCACAATCACCTTGTTCGGCACACCTTGTTGCTCACTGCCTGCGTGCACACCCTCTCCCCCTGCAGCACCTGGCAGCATCGGAGCACTCTCGCTTGCATGGGGGTGAGGATGCAGAGAGCCTGCCGCAGTCCAACCCGAGCACGTGGGCATCAGGCTCCCAAGCCTTCGACCTCATTCAGGTGTGTGCATCTCCACGCTCCCATCCTCACCTCCCATGGGTAGCACAGTGAGTTAAACGAGCAGCTCTGCACGCACGCCACTAGGGCTTGTTGAGTGGCACTTCGCCCTCACTTATGTGCGTGTTTCCATCAGCTCACTGGTCTGTTGCAATAACAACAAAGGGGTTTCTCATGCTCATCAATGCCGCACTCGGCCCAATTATGAACAGGACTTGTCCCCGCACGTGGGCTCCCCAGCCGCCAGCTCCTCCCTGCTATCCAACGAGCTGCCCAACAGCTTGGGACACCTGGGTGGCTTGAGGGGGCAGGAGGACCTGGGGCCATATGGCAGCAACAACAACAGCTCGGCCCTGATGGAGTCACTGGCATGGCGCCAGGTGTGTGCTCTTGTGCTGCACACCCGTCCTGTGCTCTTGCATGCAGTCTTGCAGGCGTCATTATTTTTCCATCAGTGTGCCCGTACAATCATGTGCATGTGATCCATTGTGGAACGGTTCACTCTGCCTCTGCAGGGTCCCAACGCGCCTCTGAGCGGTCCCCTCAGCCACTTTGGCAGTGCCAGCGGAAACCTGGGTGGCCGCATCAGCCTTGGATCCCCGCTGGCACAGCGCTCTGCATCCTTCAGTAGCACCATGGTGGGTTGGTGTCTTGAGTACATCTTCACGTGTTGATGAAGTATAAGACAGGATCTACAGCAGAGACTCAAGGGGGCTTAGTGTCTCTGCCGCACTCCTGCCATTGCTTGCTGCAGGCGCACCGCTCCAACTCCCTGAGCGGGGACAGCATGCTGCAGAAGGTGGGCAGCGGCAGCATGCCCATGGGCAGTGCCGCCATGCCCATGGGCAACGGGAGCATGCCCATGCAGATGCACCATGCGCGCTCCCCGTCTGTTCCTGGCATCCAGAAGGTGAGGATTTGGTGCAGCATGCTGGCTTGGCGGCGTGGCCCTCCAGATCCTTCTCTGCTCTGCAAGTTACCTTTCGGAAAGCCTGGGGGTAGCCTGCTGCTGGCGCTGCATTTGTGCTGGAGCACGAGCGAGCTGCTGAAATCGCTCATGCTCACCCAGTTTCTCACTCGCGCGCCCCAGATGCAGGAGGTGAAGCTGCCTCTGGGCAGCCAGAGCGGCCGCCTGCTGGGCCCCTCCAAGCTGCGCATCAACAGCGTGTGCGAGCAGCGGCCTGACTCGCCGCCCTGCTTCGATCCCCGCATGGAGGCGTCTGCGCCGCCCACGCCCACGCACCTGCCTCCCAACATGCCGCACACCAGCGAGGCCATGGCACGGGTGCTGCAGGTGCGTGCCCGTGTGTGTACCTGTGTGTGTGTGTATGTGTGTGTGTGTGTGTGTGTGTGTGTGTGCGCGCGCCCATGCGCGCCATCTGGGTAAGCATGCACACACACATGCGCAGTGTGCATGCAGATGCCATGCATACGTGCCTTTCCATGACAAGCAGACGGGGACCAGCGGCTTCTCGGGCAACAGCATCATGCACCCAAGAACCACTAAATCGACTTGCGCCGCCCTCTCCCACTCCTGCTCTTCTGACATGCACACACACACACCACCACCTCCACCCGCAGCATGCCCTGCCCATCCCACCCCTGCCGTCTGAGGCCGACTCCCCCCACGCATCCATCGCCAGCAGCCCTCGCCTGCCCCATGGCGCAACCCCCCTCTCCTTCCGCACATCCTCCGAAGGCCCCCACGCCACAGGCCTCAAGAGCCGACTGTCACAGCAGTCACAGCCGCGTGACGCACTGCCACACCCAGCACTCGCGCACGACTACCTGCAGCACCCGCTGGAGGAGGAGGAAAAGGTGGCGCTGCAGCAGCCGCCGCTGTTTGGGCGCCAGCACTCGCGCGGGCGCGCGGGCGGGGCTGCTGCCGGCCCCCACATTCCCGCTGCGGCTGCGCTGCAGCACGGGCACCGCGGTGGTGGCAGCCCTGCCTTTGGCCGCGCTGCGAGCGCAGGAGGCGGCAGCAGCAGCACCGGCAGCAGCCTGGACGCGGCCGCGCAGCGCAGCGCCGCCCTGGCTGGTGGCGGCGGCGCCAACAGCGCGCACCTGTCTGCGCTGTACATGGCGGTGGCCGCGAACAACAGCGCCAGCAGCCCTGACGCCCTGCCCGCGCACGGTGGTCTCAGCGCTGGCCTGCCCCCGGGCAGCCTGCCCCTGGGGGGGGGCTCCCACAGCAGCATGGGTGGGGGCACACCAGGCAGCAGCCTGGGCAGCGCAGGCAACCTAGCCAGCTCCCTGCAAACCCCAGCCTTCCCACCCTCTGCTTCCATGCCCTTTGGCAGCGCAGGCGGCTTTGGGGGCAGCGCAGCAGCACCCTTCGGTGGGCCCACCCATGGCGGCATGGGGGGCATGCCAGGCATGGGGGGAATGGGCGGCGCTGCCTCCAGCATGCCCCTCCACAGCAGCAGCCTGCTGCCCTACGACATGCCAATGGGTGGCATGGGCGGCATGGGAGCAGACATGGCCGCAATGGCAGCAGCAGGGGGGCTGGGCGCGCACAGCGCGCCCCTCATGCCGCCCCCCGCCGCGATGCCACCACCGTTCCCAGGTGGCCCCCACCCTCCGCTGCTGAGCCCTGAAGAGTATGCAGTGTACTACCAGCAGCACATGGAGTCGATGCAGGGTTTAGGAGGTGGTGGGCCAGGCATGGGCCCTGGTGGTTTCCCACTCCCGCCTGCCAGCCCTTTCATGGGGCACCCTGGCATGGGCCCACCCATGCTGCCCCCCCACGCGCGCCCCTCCACGCCCTGGGACATGGCCGCAGCAGCAGCAGCTGCCGCTGCGGCCGCAGGCATGCCAGGGGGGCCTCGCGGGGGCATGGGCATGATGGGTGGCGATGGTGGAATGATGGGTCACATGGGCGGTGGGCCACAACATTTTAGCAGGGGTGGGCGCAAGGGCATGGGGGACCACCATGGGCATGGCCACGGGCACGGCCGCAAGGGTGGGCGTGGCAGCAGCTTTGGTGGGGGTGACAGGGATGACGACCATCCCTACTATGGGCACCATGGGGGTGGTCACCACAGGGGGGGCGTGAACGCAAATGGGGTGGCGCTTGGTCCGCATGGCTACCAGGGAGGCGGCCATGGGGGCAAGCGCCACGCGGGTGCGCGCAGGGACGAGGCGCACGCGGCGCACAGCCACGGCCAGCCACTCACGCTGCTGGAGGAGTTCAAGGCCAACAAGGCGCACAGGTGCGCGCGCACATGACTTGTGTGAACACCTTTGGGTGGCCTGCCTCTGCGCTTGCAGGATAAGAGATGTCAGATGAAATCTGTTTAGCTGGCTGTGAAAACAGAGGTGGCTTTTTTCTCAACCCTGAACAGGCTGCCAGATGAAGGTGGTGAATGGTGACCTATGTACATGCACCATCTCACCACGCACAGGTTTGAGTTCAAGGACATCATCGGCCATGTGCACGAGTTCTCCCTGGACCAGCATGGCTCCCGCTTCATCCAGCAGGTGTGTTGTGTGCCTTGCTGCTTCTGCCTCCTGCTGCTCCGCGAAGCCCAGGTGCCCCCTGCCTAGAAGCTGAACAAATGATGACTTCATTTCAGTTATCAAACCAGTTCTCAAACCACACCAGGCATCTCAGCTGGAGTTGCTGGCCATGTGCAGCTGTCCTTTAAAGCAGTGTGAGCAGTTGTCAGCGAACCTCTCAGAGGGGTGTCAGGGGCAGTGATTCCATTTACCCACCACAAGTGCACGCACTTCACACTGCACAGAAACTGGAGGTGGTCAGCAGCGAGGAGCTGGAGGCTGCGCTGGCAGAGGTGCTGCCGCAGGCGACCTCGCTCATCACCGACGTCTTTGGCAACTACGTGATGCAAAAGTTCCTGGAGCATGGCAGCCGCCAAGTGCGGGAGCGCATCGCGGATGTGCTCAAGGGCCAGGTGGGTGGGTGGTGTACGTCTTGCACGTGTGCTGGCATGTGTCCTGCTAAGGCTATCCATCAGAGTTGGTGAATGAGGAACTGAGCCGCCTTATGAAGCAGTCATGCACGGTGACAATGACAGTAAAGAGTGTGGCCTGCTGCCAGTTACGTGCCTCTTACTCCACTAAGCATGCCTGCAATGTATACACACGCACACATTCTCATGTCTGCTGCCGGTTGGTTTGCGCTGTGCGCAGGTGCTGTCGCTGTCGCTGCAGATGTATGGCTGCCGTGTGATGCAGAAGGCGCTGGAGGTGCTTGAGGTGGACACGCAGTGCAGCCTGATTGCGGAGCTGGATGGCAACATCATGCGCTGCGTGCGGGACCAGGTGAGCAGCTCACCTATCCCGCTGTGTCTTTCCAAACCTTCCGCTGTGAGGAGATGCGATGCAAGAAGAAAGATGCTGACTTGAAATTGAGTTTACTATCATGGAGGCAAGTGAGTCTATCGAGCAACTGGGTAGCTGACACCTAATGATTGTTGGTGGTGTTGTGCTCCTTGCAGAATGGCAACCATGTGATCCAGAAGATCATCGAGTGTGTGCCCACAGAGCGCATCACGGTGAGGGCTCCTTGCTTCTCAGCCAGTTTGTTAGTCTGGCGCTCATCTGTCTGTTTGTACTTGCAGACACCTGCCTGCTGTATACAGCATCATCCAAGTCTGTCTTCATGTAGGTCAAAAATCCAAACACGCCCTGCGGCCTTGCCTCATGAAGTGCTCTGAAGTGTGGCATGCTTGCCACTCTCTTGCAACACAGGGCCTGATCGACAACTTCCTCACGTGCGTGGTGCCGCTGTCCACCCACCCATTTGGCTGCCGTGTGATCCAGCGTGTGCTGGAGCACTGCCACGATGCAGACCGCAAGGTGAGTTCGCAAGTTGTGTACACTTTGTCAAAATCAGGAACCCCCCTGTGGTGTGCTTCCTCTTCATGTTGATTGATTGTGTCTTGTGGCGCAGGCCGTGGTCATGGCTGAGATCCTGAAGGAGACCTGCCACCTGACCAAGGACCAGTATGGGAACTACGTCATCCAGCACGTGCTGGAGCATGGCAGGGACACTGAGTGCGAGCAGGTAGGAGCTGTGCGTGTGAAGAGTTGTCTTTGCTGTACAAGCGCAGGTGGTGGATAACGATAGTTTTATAAGAAATTTGGCCGGGCAAGGGATCCTGGAGGTTGTTTTTTGTTTTCTAGGAAGTAATGCGCTCTGAAACTGAAACTGGTGCTGGCTGAAGAGCACACACGTCCTGCCTGCCTACAGATCATCCATACCCTGGCGCCCTTCGTCGTATCGATGTCCATGCACAAGTTTGCATCCAACGTGATCGAAAAGTGCCTGGCGCACGGAACCAGGCAGGACCGAGACCTCATGGTGAGCAGCTGAGCTATGTTCCTAACAAGTTGTGTGCGAAGGATTAGCAGCTTGCATGCACCCCCCCTCCATACTCAAGGTTACACTGCGCTCTGCTCTCACTGCAATCCAGAAAGCTGGGCAATAACTCACTGAACAAGTACTCGTGGGCTTCTCGGCGCAGGTGAACTACATGCTGACCTACCAGGAGCCCAGCACCGAGGGCGAGGGTGAGGCCTCCAAGCTCAGCGCCAGGCCCAGCGTGGCCAGCACGGGCAGTGCATCAGGCGATGAGGAGGCGCGCAAGGTGCGTACGTGGGGTGCCCTTGCGCAGGGTGACGTGCTGCTCGTGCGCATGTGTTAGCGAGTGTGCCTTGCTTGTGTGTCTGGCATTTTCCAGCTGGTAGGCCTGTCTGGCACTGAGGGCGTGACTTCAGAGCTGTGAAGGACTGAAGCAGTTTTCTCTCCTCTCCGCGCGCATGCTCCCTGCAGGCGCTCCTTGAGGAACCCCTGCAGGTCATGATGAAGGATCAGTATGGCAACTATGTTGTTCAGAAGGTACGCGATGCTTGCACCAGTTATACCTCCCCATGAGCCCATCAGGGCACGGACTTGTGTGTCTGCTTGTTGAGCTCACTTGCCAGTGACTTGCTATTCTACAGGCGTTAAAACTTGCCATCCTTTTACGAACCTGCTGGTGCACACAGGTCCTGGAAGTGTGCGATGACTCGCAGCGTGAGCAGCTGCTGCAGCGCGTGCGCGCGCAGCTGTGCACACTGAAGAAGTACACGTACGGCAAGCACATCGTGGCGCGCATGGAGAAGCTGCTCAGCGCAGGCGCCAAGATTCAGGTGGGTGTGTGCTTTTGATTCACAGGTCGTCATGTGGAGGAGCTTGTCCAGCACACCTACGTGACTGTCACCATCGGGCTGTGTGCCACATGACAAAGGAAGGCTCCTATGTCTGGGTTTCACCGCACTAACACTCATTTCCTGCTATCTTTGCCCGTGCCCACAGTCCCACCTGCGCGCACGCCCCCTGCCTGATGACCTGCTGCCCCTCAACGTGCGTGTGAGCAGCCCCTCCCCTGGTGGCAATAGCTCAGGCCCGCAGCAGCAGCAGCAGCAGCAGCAGCAGGAGGGCGTCAAAGCCGGGAACGACTCTGCTGAGGCCAGCAGCCCCGAAGCTCAGCAGCAGCAGCAGCAGCAGCAGAACACCAGCCCTGCGCAGCAGCCCAGCAAAGACAGCGCCTCCCAGCAGTCCTCAAGCAGTGTGGGCGCCCTGGCTGCTCCTCCTGCAGCCAACGCAGGCACAGCAGCTGATGCAGCGGCAAGCACACCTCCTGGAGCAGCACCTGCTGTACCATGCCAGGCTGGCAAGGCTGAAAGCGAGGGCCAGCAGCAGCAGCAGCAGCAGCAGCAGGCGAATGAGAGCGGAAGCACTGGGATGGGCCCAGACTGCGGCCCTGCGCAGTCAGCGGCCATGGAGGGCAGCGCTGCAGCTGCAGCTGCGCTGAGTGGGGATGAGAAGGTGAGTGATGTGTGCAAATGGAAAGGGGCTCGTGAAGGTGATCAGTGTGGAAGGGGTGGGGAGCGGGCATGAACCTTGCCCTGAGCTTGCCCTGCCCGCGAGCAAGCCTACATGCTTGAGACGTGCAGGCACGAAACACACAATAGAGACATGGCTCATCCTCTTATTCTTTGACTACAAGCAGAGTGGCAGCAACATAGTGGAGGAGAGTGACGTGGCCAGCCTGAACCCGCGCGATAGCGCGCGGTCTGAGCACACGTGCGCTTCAGGTCAGCTGTCAAGGGAGGGAGCAGTGTGCAAGCTGTTTGCATGTCTGAGCTGCCGCTGACTGTCTTGTGCAAAGCCCAAAGCACCTGAGTCAGCCGCGCAAACACATACACACACTTACGCTTGTATGCTTGCTCGTGCACCCTGCAGAGGCCAGGCACTCCTCCCTGGGCCTTGGGGAGGAGCAAAGCACTGCAGCCGCAGCCAACTCTGCGGGTGGAGGAGCACCAGCGCAGCAGCCCCAAGCACCACCCTCGTCTGGGGGCAAGGTGAACACGAGCATGGAGCAGGGCCTGCCCCTCATGGACAGCTCCTCCCTCAACATGACCGTGACCAAGTGAAACCCGCTTGAAGGCAACCCTGTGCCGTGAGGTATTTCCTTGTCGAGAGCTCCTAGTCTGGCGTTCGTCTTGTGTGGCCTCATGCAAAGAGGCGTTTTGCGTTTCTCCGTCGAGCCAGCCCTGTTCAGAGCAGGTCTGGCTTGCAGTTTTGAATGCAGGGGCACCCGCCCTGCCTGTTTTGATGCGTCCGGGTGCATGTTATCTGGCCCCTCAAGTTGGTGTGTTTGTGATTCTGCCTTATACAAGTATGATGCGGCTCAAGTCACACCCAAGGTGTATGGCAAGACTGATCCTGCTGTAAATAACCAGACAGGGAGTAAAGAACTATGCACTGCCCAGTGGGTTGGGAGTGAGCGCACTCACCCTTTTATCGCATGAGTCTGCTTGGTCAGTGTGTGTCACACCATGGGCATGAATCAACAAACAAAAAGAATTGGGAGTGCCTGTGATGCTTTCATGGTTTCCAAGGGGCCCTTTTTTTCTCGCATGCTCAGCCTCCAAAGCTTCCTGGGTGGATGTACAGCCGCAGGTATAGCCATCGCCGCTTTGCAACAATTTGGGTTTAAATTGTGTGCTCATTCATGCTTGGCTGGTCAGGCAGGGGTGATGCTGGACATTTAGGATCTGCACGTGAGAAATCAGTTGAGTCACAGCGTCTTTTTGAATCAGCGCACGCTTTTTGAGTTCCAGCGTTCACCGGGTGTTCCCTTTTAACTAGATAAGCAGTGAATTGTGTGTATGTACATGCGGTAAATAGCGATGTATGAACAGGCATGCTGAATAGGGGGTGGAGGTCCCTGTGTGCTTTCTGCCCTTTGCCGGTTGAACGGTTGAGGGGCGTGTACATGTTGTGTGCAGACAGGCTACAGTCGACCTCGTCCTCCCCAGCTTTTTCTGCACATGCGCAGCAGGCTGGGCAGGACTGCTGCTGTACATTTGCGCTCGGTGGAGGCTGGAGAGGTTGATCGACTTGCAGTGGCTCCCTTGTGGCTGCTGCTTTCGTGGGAGCAGGAGGTGGTGTTTGTGTGTTGGTGCCGTGTAAAAAGACTTCTGTCCTCATATTGCCTGGTTTTCGCCGTTACCTGTTGTGCTTTCAGAGGTGCTCTGCTGGGGTGTAAGTACATACAGAGGCTTGCACTTTCATACATCTGTTGGCGACAACCTCCGTTTTGTGAGTTGTGCCTTTCCCGGACTCGTCCTTTGCTAAGCAGCCACGTTAAAAGTGTGTAGTATGGGTAGCAGGTGGTACCACCCGGTGATCCGTTGGCCTTTCTTGTTCCAAGGTTATTAAGGGCCTGCAGAGTGTGCAGTGGTGAGTGCTCGTGGCGTGCCAGTTTACTAAAGAGGACTTGCTAGCTGTTGGCTGAAGGAAGCCTAGCTTAGCAGGGCGGTTGGTTGTAAGGCAAACGGGGGGCATGGATTTCCTTGTTGGCTTTTTCTGCCGGTCAGTTAGCTCATTCTTCCCTCAGACGTCTTACTACTAGTATATTTGGCACAACTGTGTAACTGCTTTTTGCCCCAGGCATTCACATAGATTAGATTAGATTACAAGATAGAATCTGCAGCCTTCAGTCAGGTGGCTTGACTGCTGGGCAAACTGGGTTCTCCCAGTCTACAAAAACACGCGATAAAGCTCAGAAAGGAACGTTAGGTGCGATAGTCTCGCCGTTGCATAAACGCAGACCCCCGCCGATCCTGGACCACACAGCTAGGCTCCAAGTACAGATTCCTACCTGCGCAGAAGATTTAAACTTATAGCCAAGAGCAGGACCC
>QFBH01000774.1:22567-32757 GCA_004335885.1 Dunaliella sp. M2 | reverse complement strand
GTTCACACGCCACCATGTGCGGGGAGAGCAACAGGTCAGACATGCAGGGCTGGGATGCGCAGCTTCAGGACCATATGTGGATCGTGAAGGATCATGGCAGTGGAGGTCTGCAGTTTCCTCTTTTTGCATGTACTGCCTTCTTGCACATTGGTTCTTCACGTCTTTTGCATGTGTGTGTTGTGTGCAGGAATATGAGAACGAGGGCATTGACTGGACCAAGGTTGAGTTTGTGGATAACCAGCAGTGCGTTGACGTCATTGAGCAAGTGCCCCCAAAGTGAGTGCATAAAAGACTGATTGGCAAAAACCATGAAGCGCTACAACATGTGCTCGTACTGTAAAACCTCCTGAGAAGCGTCACCCTTTGCCTGACTCTGCTGTGGCACGTGCTTGATGTGTGGCTGCTCTGTGTATGATCAAATGATAACTATTTTTGCCACTCCCACATCACAGGGGCTTGGGTGTGCTGGCGGTGCTGGATGCGCAGTGCCGCTTCCCCAAGTCCACAGACATGACGTTCGTGGAGACGCTGAAGGTGCGTTGTAGCAGAACTCTTCTCTATGTTTTTGTACCATCTGCCTGCGGGGGGGGATGCTTTGAGAGGAAGTGCATACTCCTCCTATGAATGCCCATCTGAATGATGAGCTTGCTGCCTTACTTTTTGCTGTTTGCTGTCTGTGAGGCTTCCCCAGAGATCTCACTCTCTAAAGCACCTTGTCTCGCAGGAGGCTCTGGGCTCCCACCCCCACTTCAGCTCCAACCCGCGTGCTCCGCGAGAGTTCTGTGTGCTCCACTACGCTGGGCAAGTGCCGTACGACTGCGCTGGCTTCCTGGACAAGAACAAGGACACGCTCAACACAGGTGGGTGCACGCAATGGGCCTCTCCTTTGCTTTACATGCCAGGAAGACCACCAGCTGCCATGTTACATGATGCTTTGGCTTCTCTTACTGGGGGCGTGGTGCTTGCATGCATGTTTGGGGGCAAGGAGCACCGTTTCTCACAGGAGTTTTTGCGGCCTTGGGATGTTTGATGGTGTGCACCCCACGCTACCGCAGAAGACCATGTGGGGAGGACATCACCTGGTGTGCACATTCCCTCAGACTATCTTGAACCTGCGTAACACTATTTTGCGTGAATTTTGGCTGCAGACCTGATGGAGCTCATGGCTGCTGCCCGCCAGGAGGGCTCCCTGGTGCCTGCGCTGGGCAAGGGCGTGAAGGAGGACTGCGAGGCCAACACACGCAGGGGCGGCCAGTCTGTGGGCAGCCGCTTCTCGCAGCAGGTGAGTGTGCACGCACAGCCTTAGCGCTACAGCTGTGAGGGCTTCTGCGCAACTCGTCCTGCTGGGCCACTTGTAAGTTTGCTGGTGATGTCATGTCATGTCTGATACAAGGTTGGAGCGCTTTTCAAGGCAGACTTGTGTGCCCCTCAACATTGCCTCAAAAGTGCTGCCCTGCCTGCACCACTGCAGCTGCGGGAGCTGATTGCAGAGCTGGATGCCACGGGCCTCCACTTTGTGCGCTGCATCAAGCCCAACGACAAGCTGTTGCCAAGTGAGTAGCATGTGCTTATGTGGGTGTGGGTTTGAAGCTTGGGCTCGATTGGCAGGTGCAAGCAAATTTCATAGAGTGCTTTACCTCCTGGCATTGCACATGCGATCTCCTGACTCAACAGCGTATGCTGTTCGTAATAACCCCCCCCACCCCTCGCTTCTCACTCCCACGACCGCAGACCACTTTGAGGCTCCCATGATCCTGCATCAGCTCCGCTGCTGTGGCGTGCTGGAAGTGGCGCGCATTGCACGAGCAGGCTTCCCCACCAGATATGCCCACCAGGTGAGCTGGTTGCAGACCCTGTTTAAACCTCTTCCTCATTTCACTCTCCAAGGTTCCTCTCACTTTGTAGCTCCCCCCTCCACCTTTGCAGCCCCTGGCTCTTCTCAAAATCATTGCAGTGTTGCATCTGTGTGCCCATCCCCACCCCTGCAGGCATTTGCAGAGCGCTACTCCATCCTCTTCCAAAGCCCAAAACCTTGTTGCATCTGTGTGCCCAACCCCTCACCTGCAGGCATTTGCAGAGCGCTACTCCATCCTGCTCCCGCCTGAGGAACAGAAGATGCTGCTGGAGGCGGCAGCTGGGCTGGACAGCGGGAGGAGCAGCCTGCAGGGCAATGCACTGGAGGTGAGTCAAGCAACTCCAGTGCTTTTAAAGGCTTTTACTGTACACATTATTTGAGGAAACGCCCTCACTCTGCTGCGCTCTTTCCACAGACACGTTGTTGTTCCGCTGGCGCAGGCGTGCCGCAAGCTGGTGGACAAGTTTGGGCTGAGCAGCAGCCAGTACCAAGTGGGGCGCACAAAGATCTTCTTCAGGCCTGGCGTGCTGGGCTTTGTGGAGGACAAGTGGGCGGCGATGCAGACAGGCACGCTCGTCATCCAGGTGCGTGGATGATGAGGCACTTGCCTGATTAGGCAGACCAGGCTTTTAAGTCCCGCCTCTCACTCTCCGGTGCGGCTGCCGTATGCGCACTGCTCAGACCCTGTGCTTACAAAATGCTAAACCCATGATGCTGTGGTGTTGTCCCCTGTGCAGGCAAGCTGGCGCATGTACCTGCAGCGCCGCGCGTACCTGGCCAAGCGCGCTACAGCTGTGGCCCTACAAAGCTCGTGGCGTGCCCGTGGGGTGTACCAGCAGTACCTGC
This sequence comes from Dunaliella sp. M2, assembly GCA_004335885.1. Taxonomy (NCBI): domain Eukaryota; kingdom Viridiplantae; phylum Chlorophyta; class Chlorophyceae; order Chlamydomonadales; family Dunaliellaceae; genus Dunaliella; species Dunaliella sp. M2. Next base: position 30,056 of record QFBH01000774.1, on the reverse strand, counting down.
AACTGCGGCGTGAGCTGGCTGCTGCGCACGTGCTGCAGGCTGCATGGCGTGGCTACCATGCACGTGCCAGGTGTGCTTACACTGACGTGACTTTTGGGATGTCAGACATAATCTGCTCAGCATTCCTGGTCTTAACCAGTGACAAACAGAGAACCTCAGGTTCGCAAACTCCGTCCAAATGAGCAGTCTGTCCTCTCCTCTTTCCCTGCAGTTACCGCGCAACCGTACAGGCAGCGCGTGTACTGCAGTCCGCTTGGCGGCAGTTGCTGGTGCGGCGCCAGCTGATGGCGCGTGTCAAGAAGCGGAGAGACAAGGAGGCAGCGGAGAGGGCGGAGCAGGAGCAGTTCACCAGCCTGCGCAAGCAGTACGGGTGAGCATGAGCTTGGTTGTGGTGTCTTGCAAACCCTGCTGCTGACAACAACCACCTTTCACATTCAATCACTTTCTTCTTTTTCGTCACCCTGCCTTTCCCTGAAAGCACACTAACCCGCGGATGCACCCCCACCCCACCCCCCCTTCAATAACACGCTCCCCCCTCCAATTCCCAACTCTCTGCACACAGGTGCGAGATGGACGAGGTGCAGTCTGCCCTGGCATTCTGGAGAGCCAAGGGCATGTCCTCCTCCCAAGAGCCCTCCACTGCCACCACCGCTGACAGGAGCCCTGCCTTCCCGCACCACCCCCAGCCAGCCACCACACCCAGCCCAGCGCATGCGACCACCTCCCCTCACCAGCAGCAGGAAAGCCAGGTGCAGGGCCACCCACATCATGCACATGGCCCCCCATTGGCCCACGTCAAGACCTCGCACCAGCATCACGAGTCGGGCACGCCTGGTGAGCCATGCAAGCGCCTGTGTTACGACCTTCCCATCATCTTTTGCTGATAAGAAGCCACATGTTTCCTTCAGACAAGGCACATTCACACATAAAAGCAACGCCCCCCCTCCCAGTACCCCACCCACGACACCCACGCAGGCGCGCCCACCAGCAGCACCGCCGCCAACGCCGCCGCCGCGACGGCTGCCGCCGCTGCGACCGCGCAGCGCTTTGCGGTGCTGCAGGAGGCCAAGGAGCGCGCGGAGGGCCTGGCGCTGGAGAACATCCGGCTGCAGAAGCAGCTGCAGCTGGAGCGCAGCCTCAAGGAGCGGTGCGTGGGGTGTGTACGTTTGCTGCTCTTGCTTCTGCTGCCTTCTCTGTCTTGGTGCGCTCTTTGTCTATGCCTGAGGCCTTGGTTCCACACTTGAGTGTGTATGCAATCTGGCTGTGCTGTGACGCTTTGTGTGCTCAGGTACCAGCACAAGTACGAGGAGCAGAATGCCATGTGGTCAGAGCAGCTGCACACGCTGCAGGTGTACATCATGCAGGTGGGTGAGGACAAGCATGCCATGGTCTGAGTGGGCTGCAAGTAATTTCAATCCCTTGCTAATATGGAAGATGCACGCATGCAGATGCTTGCATCCTTCTTTGAGTGTGCGTGGAGCGAGCAACCAAACGTGCAAGCGCACATGCATAAGAAAAAGCGCACTTCCACACCCATCTGCACTCACAGGTACGCACAACGTTTGGAGACGCGCGCCTCCCCCCCCTCCCATCTGCGCTCCTGCGCACTCCCGCAGGCCCACTGCCTGCATCGTCCCACTCCCACGCCCCACCCCATGAGTGGTCCACCTTCACTGAGGCCATGGCAGCCTCGTCCAAGAGGGAGGCAAAAGCTCAGGTAGGGCGTGCGTGGAGGTCTGGGAGGATGGGCGTGACTGCCTGCATACTTCCTGGTCTGGTGGGGGCGTGTGTGTTGGGGGGCAGGTGGGTGGTTGAGTGAAGTAGAGACTGAAGCAATGGACTTGATGGCTTTAGGGGTGTGTGAAACTTTTCGATGCCTTGTTTGCAGGCTTATGCTGCAAATGCTTCCGTGAAGAGGGGCAGCAAGCACTCTCCTGGCGCTACCAGCCCCTTCTCAAGGTGTGTGTTCCCACGCATGCGTTTGTGCCTGCACTAGTGCATATCTCTAGCAGTCTCCTACCGCTATCTGGATCAAGCCCTTGGGCTCACCTGGTGCAAGCTCCCCCTTTCTGCTGGCGCTTCTGCGCGAGTCCTGCTTGCACAAAGCCATATCCCTTGTGTATAACCAAACCCCTTGCGAGGCACCACCAACATGTCTTGTGTCTGCCACTCACAGCCAAAGAGCCTCAGCGTCTGGTGAGCCCCTGCACCATGAGCCATCCCTTCAACACAGCCATCACCATCAGCAGGACAACCACAACGTGCAGCATGCGCGCACACAGCATGCAGCCCCCCATGCCTCGCACCCAGCACAAGCGGATGGGCCGCCCAATGGGCATGCTAGTGCACATCAGCAACCAGACCTCCATGCCCAAAGCAAAGGCATGGACACAAGCACGCAAGGTGAGGCAGCCCGCAGGCTCACCAGTGCAAGGCTCAAAGCGTGCCTCGTCCTCACTGTTCCACCGGCAAGTGCCAGCCTCATTTTCTTTCTTATAAGGAAGGAAGACAGCACCTTGTCGCTAACATGCTTGCACTGCTATCTTTCCTCCAACCGGCCACACTCATGGCAGCACCCCTCACAACCACCACATCTTCTGTATCTCTGCACCTGCAGGGCTCGGCGCCCCCACATCCCCCACAGCAGAGAACCTTGCCAAGCTGCAGGAGCAGTACGCCAGCCCCTTCAAGCCCCCCAACCCGCTGCACCCTGACCAGGTGCCCCCTGGCCAGCGCCAGCCCAGGCGGCGGACAGCCACGTCTGAGCACGGGAGTGCACACAGGTGGGTGAGATTGTCAGCAGGCTGGTGTGTGTAACAGTACAGAGAGCAAGAAGGGGGAAGGGGTGACGCCTCGCTCTGTTGTTAAGATCGTGGGCTCCTGCCCTTGAACAGAAGGTGTGATGTGAAGGAGCACACATAGGTGGTGGCGCATTTTCTCACAGCACCCCTGAAACCAGTGCACACCATTAATCTCACCCACATGCTCACAGATCATCAGAAGACAGTGGCACGCTGCTGGCGCTGCGCTCTGAGGAGGCCGCAGCTCGCTTGGCAAAAGAGAGGCACGAGGCTGAAGGTACTGGTCTAGAGAGCAGAAATGAGGAATTAGCTTGCATGCTTTTGAGCCTTTTTCATCGTGATCTGTTAAATGATCTGTTATAATGTTTTGAAGGTAGCATGTGCTTGCGGGTCTGTTTGCGGGCTGCATGCTAGGACTTTCACCATGCCACCCTCTGCTCTGTGCCCCGCTCACCCCATGCACAGCGTAGGCTGTGATATAAGTGCACCCACCACCGCTGCCACCACAACTGCCACCGCAGCCGCAGGCCTGACCGGGCCTCTCGCTGCTGGGGCGCTGCCAGGTGCCTCATCAGGCAACCTGCGCCAGCACTTCCAGCCGCAGAGCCCGCAGCACAAGCACGGCCACTCACGCAGCGCCTCCCTGCACAGCGGCGGCCTGGGCTGGCAGGCCAGCAGCGCGCAGCAGCAGCAGCAGCAGCAGCAACAGCAGCAGCAGCAGCAGCAGCAGCAGTAGCAGCAGCAGCAAATGACACCGCAGGCCAAGTATGTTGCGCTCATGCACCGCGACCTGGACAATGTCGCAGGAGGTGCGTGGTCTAAATCGGCTGCTTGTTTGGCAGTGTGCAATGCGCGCTCACAAGCGTGCGCGCACACACACACACACACACACACACACACACACACACACACACCTACTATTCCGCAGTGCTGGCGGACGACGTCAACTTCATTCAAGAGGTGCACGAGGGCAGGGTGACCGCGCCTGGCATGGATCCTGCCGTGGAGCTGGCGCGCCTCAAGCGAAAATTTGAGGGCTGGAAGAAGGAATTCAAGGTGGGGCTGCCGCTTGCCACACATTGTGCATGTGCTCTGTGGGGGCCCTCTTGCATCAGCTGTGTGTGTGCCTCCGTAGTCTTGTGTGCATGTCGCAATGTACGAGCTGTTTGCAGCAGCGCCCCCCTCAAAACAGAGGCCCACCCTCTTGCTGCGCAGGACAAGCTGCACACAGCAGATGAGGTGTTCCGCTCGATGGAGAGGATCCAGAAGAAGATGCCTGCGGTGAGTGAACAGTTCAGCAAAAGCCGAGAGCCAGGTCGTTGTCAGGAGGGTCCAAGGAGCATATGTGCAGGATGGGAATGTAAGGATGTTGTTGGGAAAGCAAGCACTCGCAAACAAACGCCTGCACGCACGCACACACACGCACACACACACGCACACATGCACTTTGCAGGAGGGTGAAAAGCGAGGATTCATGAGCAAGCTGTTCAAGTGATGAGCAGGGCCGTGTGAATGAGGGTGCAAGCTGCATTCGCTTCTCTCCTCAGCCATCACCACAGTGCTGCTGTAGCTGAGTTAGATGGAGTGGATTTGCAGGGCAAGGATTGTTAGCGTACTCTACACTAGTGTGGGTAAGACCATCATTCTGACAAGAAACGTTTTTGCTCTTTTGCCAAGAGTTTTGGCCATCTCCTAGATGATTTAATTTGAATTTTGATCATGTGTTGTGGGACTACTGCCTCCACTTAAATCCATTGGCTGATGGATCCAGCTTTTGAGGGATGCTACTTACTACTTGCTGACCGCCTGAAGGCCTTTGACTGGCCACTACTAAAGGCATTGAATTACCTTGACATATGCTCACTCAGACAAATGGTAGTTTGCCGAATGAAAACCCATAGGTTACAGAGATACAGAGGCCTCAGTCAACGCGCTGGCCTGCTCAGTAGAATAACAGTAAGGACTCTGTAAGGACGTCTGCTCGGAGCAGATGAATGAAACCCAGTCAAGATAATGTCTGTCATACAAAAGAGGAAGAAAAAGCTCCAGAAGCAAACGTCAGCGTTGCCCAGGCACATTTTGCCAGAAATCTCTTTCTTTACGTAATGCTGCACAGCACACGGGCATATGTACAAGACAGATGTAGTCTTTACAAGACCCAAAAAAGTCATAAGCTAGCGACCATTTCCTGCAACATTGCTTGCAATCCTGCGTGACACTGCGTGGCATCCTTGCTGAGGCAACCAGCAAAAAAGGAGGCAGCCCTTAAACTATCCACTCAACAACACGTAAGAAAGGGATGCCTCAAAACAGCTGTCGTCACCATACAACACAGGGGCGCCAGAACCATCACCAGAAAAGACCGCACACACACCTCAGTACGTCTGATCGACATCTATGTGGTATGAGAGGGGGCGGGCGTACCGCTGCTCTGCGGCCACCAGTGCAACCATGCCCAGGGCCCCCAGCACGATGCCCACGCACAGCAGCACCATCACCGCGATGAGCCCATCGATCGTCCGGTCATAGCCCTGGGCGCAGGCAGCAGGCGTGCAGGCGAGCGCACTCAGCGGGCGTGCTCCAAAGGGCTACACAGGGGGCACGCTGTTGCCAATGTGCATCTTGCAGGACAGACAGCATTGACCCAGGGGGACCGGTGTAGGGGGCTCTTCCTTCCCTATGACCACTCGTGTGCTGTGGATGCCCAGAGATCCCCCTATAAAGAAGGGCAGCTGAAATAAGGACACAGGACGCCACACATAGGACCCTAATCAAGCACCTGGCTGCTCAACCACAAGGCATCCATGCTGCTTACCTCGGGAGGTGGCTCAGGAGGCTTGCCACGCGGAGGTGTGAACAGCGCCAAGATGATGATGACCAGGATCGTCGTTGAGATCGTGAAAACAACCCTGCGTTTACGACAGTGCAGGGGGTTTGAGTGACCTTACTACTTGCACAGTAGGAATTGCCACTTTTTCACGTGCCAGCTGGTTATCTGCACCTGAAGGAATAATGAGGCAAGAGGTGTGTCTGAGATGATGTACCAATGCAGGTACCAATGCAGATGCAAGTCCAACCTATTCACATTCACACGGCTTTGCCGTGGTGTGTTTTCCACAGAGGCACTGATAGAAACTTATTGACGGCAAACACATGTCAGAACACTCGACCACTTACCCAGGGAACTTAGTGCGGGACCCCAGGACACACAGGCAGATACAGAAGGCCCTGTGTGTGCAGGAGGTGGATGGCATCGCCAGGGGTTTAGGTTGGATGCGATGGTGCAAGAAGGGGTCTTGTTTCATTCACAGTTCTGTGTTCATGTGCAAGCAAGCATGGTGTCCACAGGTGGACTTGCGCACATGAACTCGCATGTCTCATCTCATGCACTGGCAAAAAGGCATTTGAGAGCATTCCTGCACGTAAACTTGAGTGACAGGAGGCACAGAAATGCTCCCAGGACGCTGGTCAAACTGACTGACGACAAGAAGCACACTGCGCAGGTCTCAAACACGTAACTCACAGGAAGAGGAAGAAGATGAAGATGCCTGTGCCCACGCCAGCGATGCGGTGGCTGGTGAGCAGCTGCCTGCCCCTCCTGCCAGGAGTGCTGGCGGTGGACTCGTTGCCCATTTCCGCTAGTAGCAGCTGCCTGCTGCGCGCCCCCGCATCCAGCTCCTGCCCCGCTCCACTGCTGCCATGCTCGCCCCCACCAGAACCTAGCTGCTGCAGGAATTCCTGCGGCCACTGCCAGTGGCGCTGCTGTACCCATTGGCCATCTGCACTGTCTTGGTCAACTGCATGCGCGTGTCCGCCAGCGACAGCTGGTGCCCCCTCTACACTGGCCCACAGACAGCAGCAGAGGAAGAGCAGGAGCACAAGGTAGGCTGGGGTGCTCGTGCATTGGTGTGGCATTATCTCTCATCCGCTCTCATCATTCGCTCTCTGCGCATTGCATTTGCAGTATTACAGTATCAAACATAATAACGAATTACGAGCTGTCGCTGCACAAGGAGCCAGCCAGGTTTTGGGATGGGGAACACGTCGAGCACGACCTCCTCCTCCTCCTCCAGCTTCAAGCTCTCACTCAAGCCCAAGAGCAGCAGAAAGGGCAGGAAGGCAGGAAGCAAGAAGGGCGAGGCGGCCCAGTGGCAGGTTTGTGGTTGCCAATGAAGCGCCAATCGTGCGCACATGCGCTCCTCCCCCTTACCCCCTGAGCAGAGAGACAGCTCTATCGGTCATCACATTGGTGTGTAGCTGGTAGCTGGTACCGTGGGCTGCACACGCATAAGCTTCTCTACCACGCCTACGCCTACATCATCCGCACGCACCTGCACGCAGGTTCCTACGCGGCAGGCCCATGAGAGCGAGCACAGGTGAGCACGGCACGTTCATCAGGGACCAAATGGGGCAGTGATGTGTAAAGCAAGAGTGGACAGGCGAAAGTGCTGGCTTCACGTTGGTCGGCATGTGCAGGATGACTCTGCACAGGTGCACTCTGCACAGTGTAACAGAGCAATGCCCCTGCCAATGCTGGATTGCCAGCAGGGCAGAGATTCACTGATTCACTGCAGTGCTGAAAGCTTGTGTGTTGTTAACGCTCTCACTTGGCTGGCTGGTGAAGAAAGCAGGCGCATGCAGTCGCCAGCGGATATTTATACAACAGCCACACGCACGCACACGCACAC